>JAQSVH010231393.1:0-12825 GCA_029448705.1 Adansonia digitata
CATCAAACTTAAATCAAAGTAAAATCATAAACTAAATATAATATTATTCTAATCAACATATCAACATCACAATAACAAGAAAGAAACATCAAAATAAATACAACAAAATCATAATCATAATAACAAGAATAATATTATATAAATACAAGATTTAACTAAATCTAAAAATACAAAAAATAAATTTAAAGCCATAATGTTTAGCCTTTCAACATGGATGAGAATCCATGAGCCTTGACATGATTTTGGCTTATGAATGAGGATGAAAATGAATCAAAATGGAGAAGAGAAAAGTAAGTGTGATACCTTAAGGAAAAACTTGAAAAACTAAGTGTTTTTTTCTTCCAAGCTCTCTATTTTTTCTTTTTTCTCTCTCTAGCTAAAAACCATGAAAACATAAAGGGGGAGGATCAGCCAAGAGGATCCCCAAATCCTCTTGGCCGAAACTCCAAGAGAAGAAAAGAAAAAAATTACATTTATTTCTTTTATTATATTTTTGTCATAATTAGCATAAAAAAGTAAGATTTGCATTAATTTGACAAACCATCAAAGGTCACTCAAAGATATTGTCATGATTGCCTAGAACATATCATGTAATTGGTAATTAGAAACCAACTAAATTGGTTAGGGAAATATTGAATATCAACTAGACTAGTTTTGAAACTCTTTTTGGATAAAAATTATTATATGTAAAAAAATGCAAAACTCATACCATAAATTAAAATTTTCAAAACTGATTTAATATGATTCAAACAATAATATTTAAAGAATTTTGAAAATTATAAACCTAGAAAAATCCTACCGAAAAATTTTACGAGTAGAAAAACTTGTATCTCAACAGAAAAATTATAAAACTCATAAAATAAATTAAAATTTTTAAAACTGATTTAATATGGATGAATAATAATATTTAAAGAAATTTAAAAATTAAAAACTTGAAAAAAATCTCACTAAAAAATTTATGGAGTATAAAATCCTATCTCGGTAACAAAAAAATTCTAAAACTCATAAAATAAATTGAATTTTTCAAAACTAATTTAATATGAATTAGATAGTAATATTTAAAGAATTTTAAAAATTATAAACTGAGAAAAATCCTCTCGAAAATAATTTATGGAGTAGTAAACTCTGTATCTTGAAATAGGAAAATTCAAAAAAAAAAGAAGCAAAACTCATAAACTAAATGAGTTTTGAGAAACCGATTTGATGGTGGTCAAATGAAAATTTTAAAGAATTTTGGAGTTCAAAACTCGAGAAAATTATACTGAAAATTTTATAGATTAAAAAAAAGCTTGTATTTTAGGATCGAAAACTTTCAAAGAATACATTAAAACTTATAAAAAATTAATTAAATAAAATGTATTATCCAAAATATTATTTTACAAAATGGTAAAGATAAAAATTTAAAATTCAAAATAATTTTATGAGGAAAAATTTCAGGAGTATAATACTTGCTGTACTATGAAAAATTCAAAATTAATTACAAAAATGGACAACTCAACACCTTATGGTATAAAATATCAATATGAAATTTTCCTTGAATATTTTTAATTTTTTTTGAAATGCCTATTAGCATAAATATTGCACAAGTGTTAGTAAAATATATGGTCAATTTGTTTAATCTTTATGAAAAAATCTCAAAAAAATTCATGAAAATGGAAAATTTGATCGTGATATCATCTGCAAGAATGATTTTTTGAATTCGGCAAGAAAATAAACAAAATTTTCCTTTTGAATAATTATCCTTTCATCCGAGATCAATCTTCAAATGGCATTTTTTGTCAAGTGAACTTACGGTTATCCAAATTATGACTAAAAAGATCTTGAAACTGTCTTGGTTATCTAAAAAATATCAGTCCCAATAAGGATGGCCGTTAAGTTCATGATCTCGGATATTTAGGATTATTGTAAATGAGACCCGGATGAAATTAGATGTCTATAGCTGCCCTTCTTTGACTATTGCTGAGAATCAGAAACAGGGCAAAGGCTAAGTAGACACGATTTTGTTTAGGTCATTAAGCATTGAAATCTAAACTCAAGATGGAAATAAAAGCTAATTAGCCCTAAGGAGAATTTTTAAATTAAACGACGACTAGGGTGAGACCTAAGTCACGAGTAGCTTATTGAGACAAAACCATGCTAGTCAATAAGCAGAAAGAGCTAATTGGGGTTAAACCATACAAGTCAGTAGAGGCAAAAGGTTGATTAAGGGAAAGCCTAAAGGTCAACGAAGATATGGTCGACTAAGACAAAACCTATGAGTTAACAATAATAAAAGGTTGACTGGTACAAAACCAAGAAGTCAATAAATGAAAAAAATTGATCGAGATAAGATCAATAAGCCGACAAATGAAAAGAGTTGACTAGGATGATGTTAATAGGTCAACTTAGGTAAGTGTTGATTGTGATGAAATCGACAAATCAACATAGGTAAGGTTTGACCGAGATGAAGTCAACAAGTTAACTTAGGTAAAAGTTGATTAAGATGAAACCGATAAATCGACATAGGTATGGTTTGACCAAGATGAAGCTGATAAGTTAACTTAGGTAACAGTTGATTGGGATGAAACCGATAAATCAACATAGGTAAAGTTTGACCAAGACAAAGTCGATGAGTCAACTTAGGTAAGAGTTGATTGGGATCAAGCTAGCAAATCAACATAGGTAAGGTTTGACTGAGATAAAGTCGACAAGTCAATTTATGTAAGAGTTGATTAGGATGAAATTGATAAATCAACATAGGTAAGGTTTGACTGGGATGAAGCCAACGAGTCAACCTAGGTAAGAGTTAATTGGGATGAAACTGAAAAATTAACATAGGTAAGGTTTGACTGGGATAAAGCCGACAAGTCAACATAGGTAAGAGTTAATTGGGATGAAACTGAAAAATTAACATAGGTAAGGTTTGACTGAGATAAAGCCGACAAGTCAACATAGGTAAGAATTGATTAGGATGAAACCAACAAATAACATAGGTAAGGTTTAACCGGGATAAAGTCGACAAGTTAACTTAGGTAAAAGTTGATTGGGATAAAAGTGGCAAATCAACATAAGTAAGGTTTGACCGGGATAAACCCAACAAGTCAACTTAGGTAAGAGTTAATTGGGATAAAACTGCTAAACAAACATTGGTAAGGTTTGATCGAGACGAAGCTGATAAGTTAAGTTAGATAAGAGTTGATTGGGACGAAACTGGCAAATCAACATAGGTGAGGTTTGACTGGGACAAAGCTAAAAAGTTAAATAAGGGTGACTAGGATATAATCTTAGATATGAAAGGATGACTAGGGTAGCACTGATATAGTCAGATGAAGAATGACCAAGATATAATCCTAGGTCTAAAGGGTTGACCAGGGCAGAATTGATATAGTCAAATGAAGAAAACGAAGATATAATCCTAAGTTGAAAGAATCGACCAGGGTGAAACCGATACAGTCAAATGAGGATGATTAGATTATAACCTAGGCCTAAAGAGTTGAGCAGGATGTAACCTTGATCGAAAAAGTTGACCAGGCCAAAACCAATACAGTCAAATGGTAAAAATGCTTTATATTTGGATTGCTTGAAGGAATGTGAGGTTTGCCTTTCATTTATGAAACATCGACGTATCCAGAAGCTCTTTTCAACTTAAGATCTGTACATTATCAAATATGAATGCAAATGCATGAGAAATGCATATGATGAGTTTTCATGATTTAATTTTCTATATCAATGTCTAATCCAGCCTATTTTAGAGAAAATATGATAGATATTTCTCTTTCACTTGATGGAATAGACCCATATTTTTGGTTGAAGATCGAAAACATGTTTAGAAAACACTAGGGATCTCTTTTCTTTTTGGCAAATGGAGCCAACATTTGAATTCAAATTTAAAGGCATCTTTAGAGGTCATTGTAAACATGATACACTTATTCTAAAAAAGTCAAACAAGGTGATGCACCAATATCATCTAGGAATTGAAGAATAAGAACATGATTAGAAATATATGGTCTTTGAAATTTCTCATTAATAGTTGGAACAAACTGATGCAAGCTAAAAGCGAAGAGCATGATGAGGACTATGCAGCTACTAAAATTTCCATCAATAGCCAAAATAAATTAATACAGGTTGAAAAAGAAGAGCATGATGGGAAATATGTAGTTCATCTACCCTAATTCTTTCTAGAATGTCTAAAAGACTTTGAATCATTGATTGAGATCCTTATAATGTTTTAATCTCATTCAAAGTAATGCAGAGAAATCAATTTATCATCTTTTCCTTAATTTTTATTTGTTCAAAACATTAATTATCATCTAGCAAAAATGTTGGCATGGTCCAAAAGACTAATTAACAAAGGTATGAATGAAAATATGTACTTGTATTGTAACAAAGAAAGAGGATATAACATTGATTATTTTATAAATAGTGATAAAATAGAAAGGAGATTTTGGATATTACTCAGATAAACAAGATCTGCCATTCATTCATTTTTTCCAAAGAATTTATCTAAATAAAAAGTTTACTTTACTAAAGATCCATCTCTTGAAGATACCTTTGATCACACTATGCCTCTTTTAAACTTAGTCTTTTGACAAATTATTCTTTGTCTATTCCTTCCAAATGCTTGGGCTATCACTTTGAGCTTTCAGTTTAAAGTCTCCCTCTTATACCACATTTGATCAGATACCTTTTTTGGGTTTTTTTTAACTGGACGTCTTTTCAAGTTTTCATCCTTTTTCCTTTTGTTTTATTTTTTCATTTCATTTTTTTCTTCTTTTTTTTAAAAAAATGGATGCCTTTTCAAGTTTTCATCTGTTTTTCTTTTTTTTTAAGCATAATATCATTTTACATTATTCGAATTAATGGGGTTTGGTAGAATTCCTCTATCCATCTTTGCCAATATCAATGCTCCTCCTAAAAATGTCTTTCAGACAACATAAGGCCCTTCCCAATTAGGTGCCCATTTGCCTCGAGGATCTTTTTGTCCTGGTAGGATTCTTCTTAGTACCAATTCTCCTTCGTGGAATTTTTTGGGATGAATTTTCTTATCATGTGCCCTCATTATTCTTTTTGGTATGTCTACCCATGTTGAATAGCTTTGAGCTTTTTTTTCTTCAATGAAGTTCAGTTGCTTATAACGATCTCAAACCCATTCGGCTTCTTCCAACTTGGTTTCCATCAAAATTCAGAGCGAAGGGATCTCCACTTTAATTGATAAGACAACCTCTATACCGTAGACTAACAAATAAGGCATTGCCCTAGTTGAAGTTTGAACTAAAGTTCTATAAGCCAAAAGGGCAAAGGGGAGCTTTTCATGCCAATCTTTGTAGGTCTCTACCATTTTCCTTACAATTTTTTTAAATATTTTTATTAGTTACCTCTACAGCTCCATTCATCTTTGGATGGTATGTTAGCAAATTGTGATAAGAAATTTAGAGTTAGGTACACACCTCTATCATAAATTAATTATTCAAATTGGAGGTGTTATCCGTTATAATTCTTTCAAGGATCCCAAATCAACAAATGATGTTAGTTCTTAAAAACTTTATCAGCATCAACCTTGTCACATTTATATAGGAGGTTGCTTCAACCTATTTGATGAAGTAATCAATAGCCACCAGGATGAAGCGATGACGGTTCAAGGCTATAGGGGTAATTAGTCCAATAACATCTATGCCTCATACAAAGAAAGGCTATGGTTTGGTTATTACATGCAATGGTAAAGGTGGTACATGGATTTTGTCAGCATAGACTTAGCATTTATGACACTTTCGGGCATATTTAAAAAAATCACCTTCCATGGCCATCCAAAACTAACCTAATCTCAAATTTGCTTTGCCATTTTATGTCCATTTGCTTGGATACTGCAAACCACCTTATGCGCTTTTTCCAATATCTTCTGTGCTTTGGAAGCATCAACACACCTTAGTAACATTTGATCATAACTCTTCTTGTGAAGAATCTCTCCATCTAAAACAAAATTCATAGCCACTTCCTTAAAGTTCTTTTGTAGGTCTCAGAGGTATTATCTAGGTATGCTCGATCCTTGAGATATCTTTTGATGTCGTGATAGCATGGGAGACCATTAGCCATTTTGACATTGCACCAATATACGGGAGACTCGTATATGTTCATTTGAATTGGTGTTACCTCTTGCCCTTCATTCACCTTAAATATTAAAGCCAATGTGGCTAAAGCATCCACCATTTGATTCTCATCTTGAGTTAGATAAATAAATTCTACCTTCTTAAACTCTTCAAGCAATTTTAGGATTAGTTTTCTATATTGTTGCATCCTCGAATCCTGAGTTTCCCAGTCTCTATGCAATTGATAAATCACTAAAGCTGAGTCCCCATATGCTTTTAATAATTAAGCTTTTCTCTCTACAACTGTTGAAGTCTCATACCACATGCTTCATATTCTGCTACATTGTTTGTACAATCAAAATCTAATTGAACAGTAAAAGGGTAATAGTCTCTTTCTGGAGATATTAAGATTGCCCTAATTCCATGGCCTAAAGCATTTGATGCTCCATCAAAATACATTTTCCATGTCAATTCCTTTGATGGCTCTCCTTTTTCTTCCATTGAAATATTCATTAAATCCTCATCAGAAAGGTCAAAATTCAATGGCTGATAATCATCAAGTGCCCAGCTTGCTAGGAATTCAGCAATAATGCTCCCTTTAATTGCCTTCTAACTCACATAAACCATATCATATTCTGATAACAAAACTTGCCATCTAGCTATCCTTCCTGACAAAATCGATGCTTTGAATAGATATTTGATCTTGTCCATCTTGGTGATCAGCTAGGTGGTATGATACAAAATGTATTATCGGAGCCTTTTTGCAGCCCAAACAAGGGCACAACATATCTTTTCTATTTGAGAATAATTTACCTCATAGTCAAGAAATTTCTTGCTGAGGTAATAAATAGCCTGCTCCTTCTTTCCTATCTTATCTTACTGTCCCAGCACACAACCCATAGACCTTTTAGACATTGACAAGTACAAGATCAAGTGTTATCCTAATACAAATGGCACTAGTACTGGCGGATTACAGAGATAATCTTAACTTTTTTGAATGTTTCTTAGCATTTTTCATTCCATTTACTAGGATTTTATTTTCACAAGAGCCAAAATATTGGGTCACATTTATCAGTAAGTTAGGAAATGAATTTGGCAATGTTAGTCATCCTCTCCAAAATACTTCACATCTCTTTTTATGTACGTGGGGATAGAAATTCTTGAATGGCTTTAATCTTATCTGGATCAACTTCAATCCCTTTTTCGCTCACAATGAACCCTAATAACTTTCCTAACCTGGCACCAAACATGCATTTTCCCGGATTTAGCTTCAATTGGTACTTTCTTAGTCTTTTGAACAGCTTTCATAAATCTGCAACGTGTCCTTCCTCCTAAGGTGACTTAGCAATCATATCATCCTCATATACTTCTATCTCTTTGTGCATCATTGTAGATACCTTATTTTGTCCAAGCTAATTTTTAGTAATTTAGGACATGGACGTGAAAAGGGGCAATTATCGTCGGGCAACAAAGTTTTTTTTTTGAGGAGGTTAAGAATGCCTATGGATCATATTAAAAAAAATGTAAAGATGTGGCACCAAAGGACATAGTTCCAGGTGTTTGGGGATAAAAGACATGGGAAAATTCATAATTTTGCCTGAATGTATTGATACATGGTCCTCATATAATGATACAATGCTCTAACAACCTAAAAAAAATGTCCCCATTTGTATCAATATAATGTGTAAATATATCAATACATGAGTTTATGTATCGATACATGAACTCATGTATCGATACTAGGCCATGCCAGAACCAAAACTTGCATTCTGTAAAGTAGATAATTAATACATATCAACATGTATCTATACAATGTTCATTGTATCGATACATTCGAAGGTTTTTAGACTAAATGTATCGATAAATGCAAGCTATTTTCCATGATCGAGGTATTTTTAACTTGTCCACCATTGATCCAAAACTTGATTGTAACTCGTTTTTCTATAAAAAAAGATCAAAACCCATATCCAATTATGAATTTGGACTTGTGAATTAATCAAAATATTTTTTGAAACTAAATTAGATCATAAAGGGTCAATGTCATATGATCACCCTACTCCTCCCTTGTTTGTGACAAAGATCACCATCAGCCACCCTACTTGCTGGTATTTGATTTCAGCAATCAAACCAGCCACCCTATGTCCATCAAATTGGCAGTAAATTGCTTCCTACAACCACCCTATAGCCATCACTTGTCACAACTTTGTCCCCTTGAGAAATGACCAAAAACACTTCCAAATTAACTTCAAAATGCTGGTATAAATAAGCCATCAATATCTCAGCTGAAGCATTTTTTTTCTAGCTTGTTTTAGCTCTCCCAACTCAGTCACACATCAAAAAAATAGAATCCCGTAGCCCTTTACTCAGCATCTAAAAATAGCCCTAAAAACTCACTCCAAGCCACTATACACTTTGAAAAATCATCTTCACCTATACTAGAACCAAAGCCTTTTTTTCTCATGTTTCTTGCTAATAACAACAAGGAAAAGAGGGGAATTTAGGCTATCTCTGCTGCTCCAACCACTTGACCAAAATTAAAGCTTTGTTGGTATAACTTTCCATTTAATCACTTTCATTTTCAATTTTTTAGGATCTTCATCATTTTAGTGAGCTTTCCATGCTTCCACCACATTTTTAGGATTCTCATGCATTATTGTGGCTTTTGGTTATGGTAGCTTAGTATTTGGATGCTTTAATGCCCCTTCGGATGTGCAAAGTATTTCCTTTCATCCTCATTATTTTTGACAGCTCTTGTTCATGCATTTTATGTCATATCCATGCATCATGTTATGTTCAATCCATGCATAAATCCTTAGCCTAGCATGTTTCAAGCATGTTTATACGTTAACTTGTTTATCATGAATCATTGTCATTTTTAGCATGGTTTACTTCATGAGATATATGTATAGCACTTTCTTTGTCAAGACCATTAGTAAAATTAGCATCCCTATTCATGTCATGTGCCATCCCCTTGTATGTTCATTGTCTTCTCCTTGTCTAAATGCATGTTTGATAGCTATGAAAAAAACTAATTTTCAAAATCTCTCTAAGCCAAGCATGTTAACCTCAACCAACGAGGATTAGCATGAACTTAGCATTTTCCTTAAAGTTAGAAAAAATCTTGGGGAAAATTAAGTTTTCTAATTTTAGAATCTTAGTTAAACGAGCTTCAATATTTTGATTTTCCAATGAAAATGGCCCTGCACCTATTCTCAAAATATTTATGCCTTGTTTTTTAGTCGAAACCTTGAGTGGTATGATCAACGGGCTTTTTCATCATCCCAAACTACTGCGGGGCTGTGCAAATGCGTTCGTGATGCTCATGCCACTTTTCCCTTCAATCGTGGATGTTCGAATGCAATAACCCGAGTTTGGACCCAAAAACAGAAAGAAAAATAAAAAAATCCCCTGTTTTGCTTTCTCCCCTGATAGTAGCACAACTATTACGAATTGAAAAATTTAGTTTAAAATCCCAAATGATTTTTCGAATTTTATGATATTTATCTCTTAAAGTGTGTCAAATTATCTTTAAAATGATGTCTTACTCACCCCCGGATTATTTTGGATGAGAGAGTTATGATTTTTCAAATCTATAACTGTCCAGAACCCCTAGAATCAGCATGTGTATTTGAATTAGACTGTTCAGACCTATTAAATGATTTTTCAAAATCCTTCAAACATTTTCATAAAAAATTCATGAAATTCCCTTTTTAGAAAGGTATCATTTGCAATTTTTTGTTACCAAACCAGTCTGGAGTGATTTTTCAAATTTTGACATATCTTATCCCTCATATACTTTGCCAGTAGCGTAATTAATCCAAACTTGAAAATTTATTCCCCCAGAAAGTGATTTTTTGGGATATTGGAATATTTTTAGATGGACCCTCGTCGAGTTACCTTTTTAATGATAACTTGTTCACCCTTTAAAACATTCACTTTAGAATAAATTCAGAAAGTGGGATAGAGCGATGTTGTCCCTTATTTTTAGTTATGGTCAAAATTGAGTTGTTTTCCTGAGCTTCGTCTCGAGACATTTGAATGTCACCATATCACGCTGATCAGCCTTGGGAACATGCTTTGACCTTCTATAGGCTCGCATCAAGGCATGAATTTCTTTTTTACATCTTTACCATCCTCATTCACAATAATTTCTTTTATCAAAAAGCATTAAAATGCTCACTCATTTTCTAAATCACAAAGTTTTGTCAACTTAAGTTTTCTAACTCGACTTCTTTAAAGAGTGTCAGACATGTCACTTTCGGGGATACTTTAACCCCGACCTTCTGAAGGGATACTTCAACCCCACTTTTTCAAAATTGTTAAGATTTAAAAATCTTCCACTGTCAAAATTATTCATTATCCTCGAGGATATTCCAACCCCATCTTTCTGAGAGGATACTCCAACCCTATCTTTCAACTATAATTAAATTGATCTTTTTCTCGGATTTTCGTGAACGTGTCAAGAGTCAAGCCCATTTTTATTTTAAAAAAACCTTGTTCAATCAAGGAACCCAGACTCATCTCAAAAATTGTCGATTCGATTATTCCCAGATAATCGATGCCAATTGCGAGATAAATTCCTATAGTCCATCCCTTCTTTTTATCATTACATAAATGGTTCATGTTATGTTACTTCATTTGTTGCCTTACTAACGTGATTTCTTTGTGATGATTATTCGCATTCATATTTTCAAATCATTTCCAGTAAAATTGAAGGTGATGTTCTGCATGGGTATCTCTCCAATGCCTAAAATGAAATATTCCATTTTCAAAGTAAAATCCAGAGGTCATTTTTATTAAAAATTTATATATTTCCCATTTATTCAGGGCATATATGAGATTAAATCTTTTCATCAAAACCTGGATTTGTATTTCTATAAAATTCATACATTAAAAAAGGGTTATATCAAAATAGTGACGAGTTAAGATCGAAAGAATCAAAACTGAGATAAGACATAACTAGTAAGGCACCAATTTTAGGCGTCGCGAAGTGGTTCGTGCCTCATCGTGTGTAACCAACTCTTAAACTCAAATGGCAAATGTTTGCACCACTCAGACCATGGGATCGATGTTTCGAGTTTCGTAACTCAAGATATAGGTTTCAATAGGCATCCAATCATGCCTAGCCCAAAATGATCGACGGTAGCTCCAAGCGTTGGCCACTTTGTTATGGTCATTCGAGACTAATAAGACGAGTGATTCATCTTATGGTCCCCATCATTATATCACGAGTCAAAAATTTGTACTTTCTCATTCTTATCATGTTATGAAGGAAAAGTCTAGGTCAAGAAGACATTTCTTACTCAAAAAAATATTTTAAGTAATATACACCCATAGATCCGTGAGGAACCACCTTGGGTATGTTGTAATAGCTTGGCGACTCCACTGGGGACTGTATAGAGAGTTAGGCCAATAGCTAGCCTTGTCTTACTAGGTTCTCAGTTTTTTTGATCTTTGGTCATTATTTAACTATGACCCTTTTTCCATTTTATCAACTAATCTTTTGTTTGACATGATTGTCAAGATTGTCTTATTTTTGAATCATCATTAGTTTAATAAAAATGGTAATACGGGACTAAGGAAAAAGGTTTGATGGTTTCCTTATCACACACCATGCACTTGCATGTGCATTAGAGTCCCGCTAAACTTTATGATGAGGTTATAACCCAATCATTAGGAGGAAGTGAGCTATCTGCCTTCATGAGTTACCCTCCGCTTAGGCATATCAATAACTTCTTAGATGTAAATTACCTATATCTTTCATAAGTAACTCTTCGCATTTGTATAGGGAAATACATCCACCAGATTGAACCCATTCCACCAAACCCACAATGGGCTTAGGATCGGGGTGCCTCGACTATCTTTACTAGATGGAGGAGCAATTCAAATACCTATTTAGGCATTAACTTAAAACTCATATAATGAGCCTTATGAGCTAAACCATGTCAAACCATATCGAAACACTGCTAGAACACCTAGAGAATAGGGTCACTTGGGGAATCATTCCTAACCTTTACTCTCAATTACCATGATTACACAGGTGATAATAAGTGTACAATTGTCATCCGTGTCTGCATCTTTATCATTTATCAAGGCATGCCGTTGTGTCGCTCGAACGATGATTAACTTTTGTCTAAATAAGTGACAGTGAGCAAAAACCATCGTTCACAATGTCTTATGCTATAAGTCGTTATGCTATCCGAGTCACGGCTTAACACGCATCTGTAATAGTAGTGATAAACGAATATTACTGCCAGTCGATTATTTTTCTATCAAAATAAGATATTATATCACCTCACGAAGGGCAAGTCGCATCTAAACATGTTGATACTTACCCATTTCTTATCTTACCACCTTGGTCGAGACATGTAATGAATATTTTCTTTTGATGTTCTTAAATTCTTTAATTCCTTGCATTTGTCTCTTATATGTTTCACTAACTTGTTTTCCTTTTGTTTTGTGTTTTGGCACTAGCATCATTTCATCATAACTATCATGACTATCACCATTTTGGGGCAATTATTCCGATTTGATGTTCAGTAAGGGGCATTATTTATGAAGCTACAGCTCATCTCCACTATTGAGTCACTTGAAAGCATCAGAACATGGTCAAAATGTCATCAATGTCAAGACGGGGATATTCTAAAGCCTGATTATGTCTCAGAAATGCATGAAAAGGCCAAGATCAGTTTTTTTCAAAATGATTATCAGGAATTTAAGCATATTTGGGATAGCAATAAGAAAATAGCCTTCACTAAAAAGT
>JAQSVH010231426.1:0-12821 GCA_029448705.1 Adansonia digitata
AAAGAATCAGGTTTATCATGCTAGAACCAAACATATTGATGTAAGGTTCCATAAGATCAGGGAATTGGTTGGATCTGGTCCGATATTATTAGAAAAAATTCATACATCTGAGAATACAGCTAATATGTTTACAAAGCCAGTTACTACAGACAAGTTCAAGTATTGCTTGGACTTGATCAATGTTTCCAAATTCTAAAGAAGCATGTCACCCAACTTATCGAAAGTATGAGGGGTTCTAGTTCTTACCTTTTATCTTCATGGGGTATATTCGCCAAAGTGGAGATTATTGTATATGGCTCATATAATTTTATATACAGAGGTAAGTGGGCTGATGCTGGAGCAGAGTGACGGCATTAGCATTTTATAGGGCCCACAGATAGATAGGTTAGGGTACAGTACATGGGTAATTTTGTAAAATTGTACTTGATATAGTTAGTATAAATATATGATTGATGTAACCCTAAATTAAGTTGTGAATAAAAACATCAGCCACCGCTCCCCAGGATGTAGGCACATTGTTGAACCTCGTTAAATCTCTGTATTGTTTTTCTCTTCTCTTTTCTTTATGTTTTCGTGATTCCTTGGTTCTTAAATTCAACACCTAGTACATATTATTATTGTCTCTTACTAAAACACATGAATGACCTATAAAAAAAAACTAGATAGAATGATAGAATTACCAACAAAAGAAAGAAATTTTTATAGGTCATGAATATGCTTATCAATGAAATAGAGTTATTTAATTACATTATGTGCATTAAAATTAACTAAGTCCTATAGGGTCTTTTTATTTATATTATATTAATTTTTAGTTGTTTTGAAAATAGTTTTATTTATTTTTATGATTAAAATATATAGTTTTTTAAGGCCCAAAGTTTAGAGGAGTTTTCAAGGTGCAACATACTAAAGAAGAAAAGCAAATCTAATCTAGGAACTTTCCAAATAAAATTACTTAAATTACTATTCGTGTATGCCCTTGAACCAATTAAATTGGGACATGGGAAACATGGTCAAATAACAATATACGTGTTTTGAGTTAAAGTAACATAGGTTTTCCTTCATGTTAGTGGCATGATTGATACTCATGCAAACACTAATTGGATGAAGCCCTTGAAATACAATGACCTTGGAAAGATAGTAATGAGTTACGATGATGAGATCTTATGCATCAAAGTCATGTTTTAAAAATGTTCCTTGTGTTGTCAAGATAGGCCATTGGCAATGTACAAAGACCAATATACATTGAGTCTCCATGCATTAGAGGCATGTAACTCTTTGATCTTATAGACATTAAAGTATGTAAGATGCTTAGGGATAGCTTATAGGTGCTTGTTTTATGGAAGCAAGTTCACTAAACATGGCCTGAATGAGAACTCTATTTAGTATAAGTCACTCAAGTGTTTATGGAATATGTTTTCATGTCCTTATCATGTATATTTGTCCTTAGACTTGTGATACCAAGTTATCTTGTATGTAGAGTATCATACTTAGAGATCATCATGAATAGGTCCATAATGGATGGATACTAAAGTAATGGTGGTTTTAAGTATGATATGAAACATACTAAAGATGAATGGGTGATCGAGAGAAGGTTTACCCTTCCAAGTAACATTTGAGAAATATCTCGAATGGTCATGACTATGTATTAATTGGATTACAGTCTCTGGCAAGAGCATAAAAAATTATGAGGAATAGTTTCTTATAAAATAATGATCATTAACCATAAATTGCAAGATCAAACAAGAATAAAGGTTTGAGTGGACATTACACCATGCTCATCCTCAATCTAGGATATTTGGTGAAGGGACTGTAGTGCATTGATAAGCTAGTTGCTAAAAGTTTTTGAAGAATTCACATTTCATTCTATCAACATTTAGGTGATCATGATGGACTGTTAATCCCACTCCTGATCTATGAACATGATTAATAAGATTATTTAAGTTATTGCCAACATGTTGTAACTTAATAGGTCACACACTATAAGACAACATTACTAAATTAAGCCTGGTGTTTAATTAAGTTGGACTTAATTGAATAAAAGATACATTGAGGAGGACTTAATTGAATAAGTTCAATTAAGAATGGTTCAAGACATAATTTAGATTTATAGAATTTAAATAGAGATGTCTTAACATGATAAGAATATCTTACCAGTAAAATATCTAAGTGTAGAAATGGCTTTAAGGAAAAATATTAAATAAGCCAAATATTTGTATTTACAAATTAAATATATTATTTGATAATTATGTAATTAATTATTTTTATTATTCATATGAAGCAAAATTGGTTTACTTGGGTAAGAAATTTAATTGTGGATTAAATTATCTAACATGTGAATCAGGGGTTAGATTTTGAAATTAGAGGAATTCTACAACTCGGATTTCAAAATTGATTACACTGAAAAGAAATTTAACATGGACTTCAAATCAAGAAGGTGTAATCGAACTGGGTCATGAAAGAACCTTAAGAATTTAGAATATTAGGAGTTCCCGAGGGCTTAATATAAGAGGTCAGGGATAAAAAATTTGGATTTTTTTTAAAGAAAGTCACTAGGACATATTTTTGCTATAAGATACTTTTACATAGATAAATCATGATCAATTGAATGGAACAAAAAGTTATACATAGATTACTATAGAATTAAGCCTTGGCCGAATTCAATATGTGGTAAATATTCTAATTTTTTCATCTATTCATTAATGTAATTTCCCTTAAAATTAGTTAAAAGGTTATTGATTAAGCTAAGATCATCCTAGGGTGATTAAAGCTTAAATCACTAACTTTAAGGCTTATAAATAAGGGTGATTAGCCATATATTCGTAACTTTTAAATGCTTAGTAAACTTTAGAAAATCTAAAATACTTTTTTCTCTCAATCTTTCTTTATCTTTATGAGGAAGATCTAGCTTGGCTCTAACTGTTCTCTTTAATTTCATTTCAGTTTCATGATTTTAGTTATCAATTCATGCTTGTTCATGCTTATATGAGTTTCAGCCATGATGCTTTCTTGTTTTACTTGATTTGACTTTTATAATGCATAATGATCTAGTACTTGCATCTTGATTTGAGCTATGATTCACTTGATTTCTTGTTCTAAGCATGATTATATGATTAATTATTGAAATTTAACTTGAAACTATGTTTAGAGAACTACATCTAGGTTGGAATGAGATTAGATTTCTAAACCAAGGTTAGGTCAATAGTTTTCTTAGGATTCTAATGATTTAAGTTCAATTACGCCAGGATTTGATGATATTGAGCTAAAATCTTGAAGTTTAGATGGAAATCATGATCCTTTAGCTTATTAATATGTTCAAACATGAGGAAAGTGAGAGGACTTGGTTTGGCTAGCTCATGATCTTGCTAATTTAAGTTAGTTTAAGCTGATTTGAACTAAAACCTACTTGACTAGAACTTAAATATTATGTAAAATGATGAAATTATAGGATTTTAAAGTAGGTGATCCATTCGAACAAGCTAGAGTAGCTTCATTTAGGTTAAGTTATGGTGGATTCTTTGTGTGTTTAATTTGGCTTTGCATAATTGATGTTAAGTGATGAAATCTAGATGAATTAAGTTGAGTTGAATTTGGCTAAGCTGAGCTGATTTAAACTAAAACCTACTTGACTAGAACTTAAATATTACGCAAAATGATGAAATTATAGGATCTTAAACTAGGTTATCCACTCGAAAAAGCTAGAGTAGCTTCGTTAAAATTTAGTTATGGTGGGTTCTTAGTGTGTTTAATTAGGCTTTGCATAATTGATGCTTAAGTGATGAAATCTAGATGAATTAAGTTGAGTTGAAGTTGGCTACGCTAAAATTTGTGCTTAATTGAATGAATTTATAAGCTTATTTGTTCAATTGATGAGCTTAAATGATTGAAAGCTTGTTGATTGAACTGAATGCAAGCTTGTTTTCTTGTGCTTAATTGTTAAATGATGAGAATTTAATGATAATTAATGATTAGATGAGCATGGATGATTCGACCATAAGCTATTTTGTGGTTAAAATATGTTTTATGGATGATTAGCTTTTAGAACCATAGGTTAGTATTCTATGCATTTGATAAAATGCATGATATGGTGTTTAAGTTCAGTAAAACCCTTGTTTTCTCAAAGATCCCCCAGGGTACGCTTTTTACTTTATCAATAAGTGAATCAAAGTTTGGTTTTGTTCAATAAGCTTTTTTATAAGTAACATGGGGAACTGATTTGGGGCAAATAAAAATATTTTTAAGCATTAAAACATGTTTTGTTAGGTTTAAGACTTGGTGAGCCTTAGTATGAGTCTTTAAGGGATGCTTAGGTGAATTTAATTATGTTGTTTATTGTCACTTGGTTATTGGTTACAGCATATGAGTAGCATTGGTGTGCTATTCTCTTCCTAGGAATAAATAACAATGAATAAAATTGATAAAAGCAAAGACATTTGCAAGACTTCGGAGCATATTGCTAATGTCATAAGACGTAGTTCTATGTCTTGGCTCTTAGGATTCTTTGTTGTTTTCTCATTGTAAACAACCTATTTTATCCGAGCCGACATTTAGAGTATCAGAAGTCATCGGTCGAGGTACCATTAAGGTCATTCATATAAGCTTGTGTATAATCTTCATCATTCCTAGCTAAGGTAAGATCGTAAATTATTTAATTTAAGACCAAGCATTGTAAAAAATATACATCATATAGAATAGAGCCCATTTGTGTATTTAATTATTTTATTTAGGCCTATTTTATTTAATTATATTGGGTCATAAATTATTTAATTTAAGACCAAGTCTTATAAAAATACATTAGGTAAAATAGAGCCCATGTGCATATTTACTTAGGTCATTTAGGCCTATTTTATTTAATTATATTTGGTTATAAATTATTTAATTTAAAACCAAGCATTATAAAAATATCAATTTGAAATAGAGCCTACGTATATATTTAATTAGTTTATTTGGTCTTATTTTATTAAATCATATTGGGTCATAAATTATTTAATTTAAGATCAAGTCTTATATAGAATATACAGTAAGTAAGAGAGAGCCTAAATGCATGTTTAATTATTTTAGTTGTGCCAATTTTATTTAATTGTATTAGGTCATCTTTTCAAATATTTTGAAATTCTTAATGGGCCTTACTAAAATTATTTTGATCCAATGTGTCCACTATTTGAATTAATTTTGGGCCTTTTAGGTTGGGTTAATGATTTTTTTAAGGATCCAATTAAGCTTAATTGTAGGGTATTTCATGGTGAAAATTGATATTCAAGGAATATTCTAGAACTTTGGTGACTAATTGGTACTCAAGTATTAGTACTTTGACTAATTAAAAATTGAAAGCACACTCTAGTACGCCATGACTCATTATTTTTTGATAAACAAAAGGCAAAAGTACTCCTTTGCCCTAAAATTGTGTTTGCCAAATGGCCTCCTATGAAGCATAAAGGTTGGCTTTCACAAAAGAAAAAAAGCTTTAATTTTCCCTTTTTGGCCGCCAGCCCTAGATAAAAAATATTTCAGCAAAAAAAAAAAACTTCACAGCAGCCAAAAAAAAAATCAAGAGCAAGCAAAAGGCAAGCATGGAGACATGACACTAACAAGGAGAATAAGAAGATCAAGCAAGCTTTAAGGTTATTTTGTGGTATATTTCTTCCACTCTTTTTCACATCTGTTGCTTTCTTACTTTGTTTCTTATGCCATTTTAGCATGCCTTTTAATGATAACTATGAACCTTGTAGGATTCAATGCATTTCTTTGATCCTGTTTAATGTGGCTGTGTGGTTAGGGAGTTATGTGGCATTTTGTTGACTAAAAATCATGTTTCTTGCTCCATTTCCATTGGGCCTGCTTGTATTTCATCTTGATAGTTTTGCTTTACCTCATGCTTCGATTTATGGTGCTAGATATCTAGTGTTACATGACCAAATGTTGTTTGTGTCATTACTTATGTGTCTTGGTCACCGAATGCTTGTTAAAATGCCATATTATATGCACCTAACTATGCATTGAGTGTTTGATATCATGCTTACTTATTTAGTCCAAAATGTTTGTGATAATGTTTGTTTGGAGTGGGCTGAAATCTAATGGTGTAAAACACCCCATACTAACCTCAATCAATGGGGATTAGCATGGATTTAATGTTTTTATATTTTGGTTCTCCAATCTTGGGGATATGTCAAGTATAAATGTCTAGGATCATGGCCTCGTTAGGCCAAATAAATTTTATTTTTAATCAAAAATTAAAAATGTTTTCAAATACGTATTTTGAGTCTTGTTTCGAGCCTATCATTAACATTGGTGTGGATAGCGGACGGTTTAGTAGCCTATTCTTAGGAGCTAGATTTGTTTGTTACTTCATTGCCATGGACTTTTGTGATTGGACATTCGCATTTTTGATGCTGTAGCATGTGAGTGTAAAAGCCTTAATCTAAAGTTTTCGATACCAGTAGTCGAATGGCCCCTATTAAAAATTATTTTTGGATGTCAAACGATTTTTTTGAAATTTTCTAGCATTTTTCCCGGAAAGGGCTTTGAATTACCTTCACAATGATACCTCATCTACCATTGTATCATTCCAAACATGAGAGTTATGATATTTCGAATCTTCGCTAACCCCTAGAATCAACGATTTACATTTTTTTTGGGTAATTTTCTCCCATCAAATTATTTTTCTAGATTTTTTAAAATTTTTTCCAGAAAGATTATAAAATTCCCTTTTGAAAAAAGTATTGTTTGCAATTTAACAATTCCAAATCAGTTTGAGACAATTTTTCAAAGTTCACTGCTCCCTTTTCTTGGCAATTGCTATCAATACTAACTCAGACTCAGATTCAAAAATTAATTCTACCAAGAAAGCGATTTTTTAGAATTTTGAATAATTTTACATTAATCTTTATTGAGCTACATTTCCAACGATACCTCGTTTGCCACTAGAAACCACTGGATCAAACTGCAATAATTTCGGGAAGATGGATAGTGTAATGCTATTCCCCCATTTTTGCTGAACTTAGGAAAGTTACTTGGATTTTCCTAGGCCAACATTTCTAGTCATTTGAATAATTCGAAACATATCCAATGATTTCCCCCATGGAGTCATGACTCATGATATAAGTCCCTTGAGGCTCGGATCCAAACTCAAAATTGTTTTCAAACTTAATTTCAATTTCCTATTTAAAATGTTTTTCGATTTAAAATTTATTTTCTTTAGAAATCCTCAAAACTTTGATTTTCACAAATCTTTCAAATTTTTTCTTTTCAAGAGGATACTCCTACCTCGCTTTTTTAAGGGGATTTTCCAACCCGTTTTCTCCAAGATGATACTCCAACCACGCTTTTAAAAAATACATAAAAATCTATGTGTTCTTTTCCTCAAGCATCTTAAGACCCTTTATCAACCTTTTTACGCTTAAGACGGCCTTCAAATTTAACACATCTCAAAATTGTTAATTCGGTTATTCCTCAATAACCAAGATCAATTATGAGATACATCCTAACTATCCCTCCTTTTCTTGCCATATGTTCATCTTTAATGTAACTTTTATTATATTCTTTTATATCTTACTAATCTGTTTCTATTCTTGATGGTGACTTGCACTCATGTTTTCAAAAAAAAAAAATCAAATTTCATTAAACCTGAAGCAATGCTCTGCCTCAATATCCCTCCAGTGCTTGACATATAGTTTCTTTTTTTAAATCAATCCAGATCTTATTTTACCTAATCCTTTATGTTTCTCATCTTTTTTGGGTTGCATAAAAGATATTAATCCAGCTTTTATCGAGAAACCCATATTTAATATTTAAAAAATTGCATTCATAAAATGAGGATTATACATAAATGATGACTATATAAAAAAATTAAGGAAAATCAGGACTTTTATAATTTATGGCTAGATGGTAACAATTTCGAACGTCATAGGGGTGTTCATCCTTTCCTATGAGTAACAGACTCCTAAACCTTAAAAACGAACCTTGGTATATATAATCCATAAAATTAGTGTTGCAAGTTTTATAACTCGAAATCATCGATTTTAATATGTATCCAATCATATCTAGCCTAATATCGTCAGTGGAGACTCTGAGTCATGGCCATTTCATAATGGGCATCCAAGATTGGTTGGATGAGCAATTCGTCTAATAGTTCTACCTTCAATTTTCACCCTATCATGCTTAATTCAAATCCTGATCAAGGGATGATTTAAAGGTGAGCCTCACCTCTCTTTTGTTTTCAATTCGTAGCACTTTACATGAAAAGGGTGGCACATCATGATGGCTTGGCTACTCCATTAGAGATCCTTTTAAAAAGTTAGGCTTGCAACTACCTAAATTTTATCATGATTCTTGTTTTCTCTTGATTTTAGTTGTTATTTATTTGTAATCCCTTTTTTATCTGCATTGTACATGATTTTTTTTTTCATGTGTTTTTGTGCTTCTCTTGATTGTTAGGGTTCTCTTCTACCCTCCAAAAAATAAAAGAAGAAAAGGATACAACAATTCATTTAAAATGGTTGTAAGGAGTAAATAAAAATATTTGATTGTTTCCCTAACACACACCATAGACTCACATCTCATTAGACTCTTGGTCATTTTTCTTGGAGAGAGAATAACTACTTTATTAAGTGGAAGTGAGCTAATTATCCTCTGTGGTATCTTTTCCTTACCTGTGGGCTAACAATATCTTCTAGGGTGTAAAGTACCTATGCTCCCATGGTATTCCTTTTATCTAAAAAGGCATAGTAAAATACAACAAATTGAACCTATTCCGCCAGGCCTGCGATAGGCCTAGGATCAGGTTGCCTCAGCTATCCCTATAAGACAAAGGAGCAATTTAGGAACCTTTTAGAGTCAACTTAACTCCATATAGACAGCCATAAGAGCCAAACCATGTCAGGCCATACCAAAGTGCTACTAGATCGACCCAAGGAATAAGACACTCAGGGAAACACTTCTAACCTATTAACTTTTTTTATCATTTCTTTGTAGCATAAGTGATGATGAATGAACATCATCATTAATGCTTTCTCTCGTACCCTGAATTATGTCATCTATTTTAATAATTCTATCCGGGCATGTTGTTACATTGTCTGACCTATGGCTAACTCCTTTTTTCCTTTCACAAGAGATAACATTTAAATATTATCACTTAGCATCCTTTTCGAGGCCCGGTA
This sequence comes from Adansonia digitata, assembly GCA_029448705.1. Lineage (NCBI taxonomy): Eukaryota > Viridiplantae > Streptophyta > Magnoliopsida > Malvales > Malvaceae > Adansonia > Adansonia digitata. Next base: position 9,153 of record JAQSVH010231426.1, read on the forward strand.
TCACCTATTAAGGAACAAAACTCACCTGAGTAAATTGTAACGCTATTTGATCGATGGCTTAATGCTCGCCAAATACTAGATGATGATGAGCGAACATCATTGCCTAGATCAGTGGTAGTATCTTAAGAGGCACTTTGTCATTTCATTACAAATAAACTTAAGAGGCACTTTGTCATTTCATTACAAATAAACCTAAATTGAATGCTCCATCATGTTGTTCAATTAAAAGCTTGACCTTGGCCTATTACTAACTAGTGACAGGTGAACTATCACTCTCTCAAGTGTTAATTTCCACCATGATGAGACATTGTTGGGACACTTTTAACCTAGACACACTATTATTCTATCCACGTCAATCTAGATCTTAGTTGGTAGGCAACATTACCCGTGGCCTTCTATGTTTGCCCTAAGGCATCATTGCACCTATTATTGAGGCAATTTCTATGATTTATTTTTGTTTCCTCCTTTTATTTTTAGCAATTATCCTTTCATCTTTCACAACTTTATTGTTTCTTATGTTTCTATCAAATGCATCATTTCTTGCATTAAACATGTAGAGAAAATTGATTGGGGAAATGGTGAATGAATGCTATAATGCCTAGGCTTGGGGTATAATTCTTCCACTTGTACAACTCCCTTATCCTCAAAGTGTCACACTAGACATGAGGATGATGCATTTCATGCAATCCATGTGTAACTGCTCATATGTTTGTAATCATAAAGGTAAATCTCCATGACAACATTTTCATGTTCATATCATCTTTTCATACTTACATTATCATCCTTATCACACTTACTTGCATACACGCATGCATGCATCCTTCTATGACATGAACTTGAGGGTAAAGTGATAGTTTTTATTGATGTAAGAATTTCTTTAAAGAAGTCCACTATTCTTTTAAGAGGTATTATGATAAACTAAAGCCACTGATCATGGAGAAAAGCCATCAAGATAGAATCAAATGACTAGAACTTCTATACTAGGAGGCCCAAGAGCAAATGCTACATAAAAATAAGGAATTGTAGGTCCAAGTAGTTAAGTAGGGAAACTATTGTCAGCTTCAATGAAGGTAAAAGGGCTAGTACGATTAATATCATGAAAGAATCAGCAAATCCCAAACCTTAGCCTCTATTACCATTGGAGTGACACCCATCTAAGAAAAAGTATTCCAAGAATAGCCACCCGCAAAAGCACCAATCCCACTTGCCTAGCCATTCATCTATACTAACCTAGTGACTACACCTTATTTGGTCTAAGGATGTCATCATGTGAATACAGGTTAGTCACCTGCAATCCTTTATTCTCGAACTTCAATGAATAGGCATAACAAAAAAAGGTAGTTGGTTCAAAATCTATAAAGGTTGCTGATAGTGAAACAAAAGTACAAGTTGTTAGAGAAGCACTTTAGGGTTGTAGAGAGAAGTGACAAGTTTGGATTTGTAGATGCCAAATCTCTAGGTTTAGTCTTCAACCTCATTCTTCCAACTAAGTTTAAGGTACATGAGTTTGAGAAGTCTAATGGGACCACAAATCTTACTACCCATATTTAGATATATTGCCATAAAATGGTTGTATATGAGGAGAACAAAAAACTTTGGATTCACTATTTTTAAGATACTTTGACTAGGGCAGCTGCTAGCGGTACAAGGAATTAGAAAAAAAATAAAGATCTAAGCATAGGCTGGCTTTGCTATGGCCTTTTTGGACCAATATAAGTATGTTTGTGATTGGGCATTAGATTTCTCTAAAAAAATGGAGAAAAAGCCCAGCAAGACATTCAAGCAATATGCTCAAAAGATGGAGAAAGAGGCGACGCGAGTATAGCTACCATTGAATGAGAGAGAAAATGGTCACGTATTTTATGGAGATATTGTATACCTCTTTCAGGGAATACCGTAAGGAATTTTACTGATATGGTCATATCAAGAAAATTATCGAAAATGCATTTAAGACAAAAAAACTTGGACGAAGTGAGACACTTGACATTGAAGGGAAGAAAATGCCATCAGATGAAAGAAATGAGGTCTAAGCTTTGATCCATGGTAGGCAACCGATCAAGAGTTACATCATCCATATGCTACGAGTCAAATGGTCCATCTTACTGCAATGACATTGCATCAAATTTTTACTCAAGTTTTTACCCCTAAGCATCTTTTCCAATGCATAGCTCAATGCCTACAACTTCAATCGGGTTCATTTAACAACCAAAAAGACTTAGGAATAATCAGAAAAGACAAAGAGGCATCAGAGATAAGACATCTATAAAGTTGATCCCAATTTCATACAGAGAGTTACTTCTTTGACTCATTCAAGATCAATTGATTTCACCAATTTACTTTGAGCCTATGGAGCCATTGAACCTAGAGGGCCATGACACCACTATTGCTTGCAGCTATGTATAGGTCATTCCATAAAAAATGTATGGCTCTAAAAAGAAAAATGCATGAGTTAATTGAAAGGGGATAGTTAGATCTTGATCAATTGTAAGAGTGAAACATAATGTGTAGACCTAAAACAATAGGGGCATTCCAATTTAATTTGCTTAATGGAAAAGCTTTTGTTTTTGAATTGTCACTTTCATGAAATTAACATGTCTTAAACTTTGAATTATATGTTTAATGAATGTATATGGTTGTTTGCATCTTTTATCTCTCTCCAAGTTTTTCCACGTGTAAAATTAACTCATCGAAAGACCCAATACTTTAGGGAATCAATCCTAAACCATGTACACAATCACACCAAAACCATTAAATAGACAAAAGCCCCGGCTTTGGCTAAGAGCTATAAAGACTAATCCCTCAAAACTTTTATACTTTTTTAGAAATCAAACAAATGCAATATTCCTTTAAAAAATCCCATCGACGATAATTTCACATGTATTAGGATTGTGTTAAAAACATCCATCTTCTTCTTAACAAACTAAAACCTAAGCTACCAAGCCATACCCTGAAAGTTTCATTAGGCAATAATACCAAATTACCCTGTGTACCTACTAGAACTTTTTAACCATATCTCTTATCTTCTAGTCTAACACCTTTAAACTAGTTCCTCAAAAGCCTTTCTCAATATATGCATAGGGTCCTGCCATGACCTTTTATCCTTAATTTTCCCTTTTCGATGCCTTTAGACCATGCACCAAAAACCTTTCTAGAGGCATGCCTTAGGTCCCACCATGACCCTTTATCCCTCATTCTCCTTTTTAATTTGGATACCTCTAGACCATTTACAAATGCCTTTTTCAAGGCATGTCTTGTGTGCCACCATGGTCCCTATCCCTAGTTTTTCTCTATCATTTTAATGTCTAAAACCAAATCCCTTGTTAATGCGAAATCTCAAGGATCAAACACAAAATATTCCTTACCACCTAAACCCTAATATAACATGATTCCCCATTAGTTGCAAACTAAAATAGGGCATGCCCAAGCATATGGAGTAAAAAGAAGAATTAAGGCATGTGTTAGAAAAAAAGAGAAAATGGCAATTAAATGTGACATTATGTGATTAAGGGGTTTAAAATTTCTTCAAAGGAACTTTCTCTGGAAAATGATTATTCAGTTCAGAAAGTCGCGTTTGAGATGAAAAGTAGCCATATTTCATCATCCTTTCACAAGTTAGAAAATTTCTCCCATTGCTTCCCTTTTTGAGCCTATCAAATTCATTCTATCAAA
>JAQSVH010231448.1:1515-12821 GCA_029448705.1 Adansonia digitata
CTAGTATATATAGTTATTTTACCTAAAAAATAAAAGGTAGTTTTAAATAAAGAAAGATTTAAAAATGCAAAACTTTTATTTTCAATAAATAATAGTATTTAACTAATAATTATGTGAAATTATCTATTAAAGTATTGACAAATATGCTCCCTTTTAATTAGTGGCTTAAGAATTTATTAATTAAGTCTTATTAGTTTAATTATTCTTTATAATTGATGCTTAAATTTAACATATAAAAAGTATGAATCATAGTTCAGTAATAAAAGGAGGCAAAATAGTGTTTCTTTTTCATTTTTGATGCATGAAAATTGCTTAGAATATTGAAATTAAAGTTTTTTTTTTTTTTAGTTTTACAATACTAAAAAATCAATTGCTTAAAAGAAGAAAAATTATGAATGAGTGGTTGAAAATAATTTGAAAAATCATTTTAGGTTAGAACTTGGATAAAACATTTGGCTTGGTTGTTTTAAATTAGTGTATATGATTTATACTAAGTTATTTATGCGGCTATAACTAAAACAATGTAATATATATATTTTTCTTCTTTTATGTAAATACCCCTGCCCCTCCTTGCTGTTTATAATAACTCATTCAAATGCATTCTTAATTTTGTTTTTTTAATTTTTCCATAAACTCTTGAGTTTTTGAAATAAACCAGCAAAATTTTCCTTGATATTCTTCTAATCATCAAGCCATTTTCTCACCCGACTCCTCTTACATTGCATCTTCTTACTGCTCTTGCATTGTACTCTTTCTCCTTTATATCTAACAAAGTCAACCTTTAGCACTCAAATTCAATGGCTTCTCTTGTTTTGCTTACTTGAAGCCTTTCTCTAGTACTTGTTCTCTCCAAACATCATTACCACCCTATTTTATATCACACCAACAGCCTTACTTTGGCATTAGAAAATTTAACCCTTGAATTATAGGCTATATATGTATTTAGAGACTACTTTTAGGCGTACGTAACAATAACTATCTCACGACAATAATTAAAGCAAACTTTTTACCTTACAGAATTTATTTCAAAAAAGTTCCAACTAGCCTTGTCACCAATAGTAGAATCATTGTGGATTTCATTGGTATTGAGAGGGTTGTTTTATTGTATTTTATGTTACTTCACTTGCAGTCACTTTGTATTATCAGTAATTTGTATTCTGCAAAGCAAGCAAAATAATTGCTGTGGTTGTTTGATTCTGGGTTTCTTGTAGGCTTGTTTTTATCTAATTTCTCTAATTTTTAATAAGCTAGTTTTTATATTTAATGTTAAATATTACCTAAACTATATTAATATTAAGTATAAGAATAGTTCTAAAAACCAACAAAATGTTAAACATATTAAACAGCAATTAATTATTTAAATATTTTAATATATATTAAATTAATAATGTTTTTAATAAAAAATTAAAGATATCAAGTCACATCTTCCTCAAAAATAAAAAACATAAAAAATATAAAAAATATATACTAATTATATTTTTAATATAAAAAAGCTGTCACCATCTCCTTGCATGGGATAGTTTTAATATATATAAGTTGCTTGAAAAGTCTATAAATAATACCCAAAATGTATCTATAAGATTTTAAGGAAAGAATGTTCACCATACATCGGGCAAGAAGGTCTATCTGTTTATTGCTCTCAAAATGATTCCCAATTGTTTTTTATTAAAATCAATTACCTTCATTATTCCTTGTCAAAAAAATCCTGACGTCACGAGTGATGCCATAAGCAATATGTAGTAGATGTGCCTTCAATTCACGTTGTTGCAACAAAAGCATATAGCGCATGGGCAGATCGAAAGACTTAGCAATAGATGCAGCAGCGGATGTAATTGATGATGTACAAGCAGCAGTTTGAATTTCCAAGTCCTCCATCCATTTATTTTACAAGTACTTTTTGATATCTAAATATTGTAACATTTCTATATAATTGTATTTAATGACAGTTTTTTTAATAATATAATTTAATTCATATAAACTTTTTGCCAAATAATTATAACATAATATATAGAATTATTTAATTATATATAAAAAATTGTCAAGATAACATTAATGTTGAAAATAAGGAATTAAAAAATAAATAATTTCGTTGCAAAATCAATTTTCAAAAAACATTTTGGTAAATAATAAATTATTGTTGACAGAATTTTTCATGGGAATTAAATTTTTCCAACGAAAACTACCATTGGAATCTACTTCTTATATTTCTGCTAGATTTTTTCTGACCGAATATTATTAGTGATATGAGTATCTTTGACAACATTCTCATCTGAAATACTAATTTCCGACATAAAATGAGTTTTTTTATGAAGAATTATATATATGCATATACATAAACCCTGTCTCTTGTGGTGGACGATTAATACCATATCTAGTTATATTATCAAACATCTTTTGATTTTATCTCTTGGTGAACTTACAAATGGAGGAGCATGACAAAGTGAGTATCTCTCATTTGTTACACTGTTAACCTTTTTTATGATTTTATATTAAAATTAAATGTTTTTGCTTATTCTCAGTTGATTTTAAATTAGACAATCGATATTGCATTATCAATATTTCATCTCTTTTTCTACTATTGGAGTAACCCATTAAATGCTGAAGGTTTATACAGATTATTTAATTTTATTTTATCATCATTAGTTCATCAATTGTATTAATCAATAATAGTGCCACTAAATGAATACCTTTCAATTCATTCCCCATTCAAAATGGAAATCAAAGCAGTAGCGCTCCTAATAGTTAAGGATTACAACTAATAAACTATCACACTCATTAGTGGCGCCAAGCCAATAATTTAAGGCTTAAATAGGAAAATTTAATTATAACGCTGCTTTAAAACCGTAAAGGGTCCTGATCACTAATTAGGTTCCTTACAGTAGAAGATAATATAATAATATAATTGATTAATTAGTAGCCTTCAAGGCCATCTCTAAAAACAGCTATACCCAGCAGCTTGTCCTTCCTCCATTTCTGCAAAACATAAAACTGCCGCCCTCAAGATTCAAACAATTAGTTGTCCGACACAACTATGCAGTGAAGAGAACCTTATTAATGAACAACTGTGCACCTTCCATAATTCTTTCTCCATAGTCAGATCGGGCGTGTTACCTTTAGTTTAACGGCACCAAGTTTGGAAAATTGGCCCTTTGCCGCAATAATAAAACTAACCAACCCCAAAAAGCAAAGCGCACTCTTTCTCTACCTTTAATTCTTATATACGTAACATGCATCCGCTTGTTTAACAGAATTTTTTTTTTTTGTGTTAAAATAACTAAGGGTTAGTGTCAGGTTCAGCTACACCACTAGTTTTTCTGGTATTCTTTCACTTCTTAAACTCTTTCTGAGCCATTAGTCTATAAATCATACCCAAAATGCATCCATAAGATTTTAAGGAAAGAATGTTCACCATACATCAGGCAAAAGATCTATCTATTTTTGGTTCCCAAAATGATTTCCAATTTTTTTTTTTATAAAAATCAATTTCTTTCAATATTTCTTGCCAAAAAAAAAATCTAGACGTCACAAGTGATGCTATAAATCTTAAATTTTAGGACTCCAAAAGATATAAATCTTTCCAAATTAGGGGTATACCCTAATAAGATAGTGGTGAAAAAATATAATATATTGGTTAAAAAGGTAGGAAAGAAAACATATATATATTTTTTCTTCTTGAACGTTGAAGCTTTTTATAATACCTGTACATGTATATAGATATTATATTGTGAATATTTTAGTATATTAAATTATTATCATTTAGTTAATTTAGTTTGAAAATATAAAAATTTTTATTAATATTTTAATGATAAAGTTAAATAAATAAATTTCATTGAACATATTAAATCAAATCTCAAACAAATTTTTTTAATGAAAACTAAGCCTATTCAATTATGAATACTACTAACTTATGCTATATATAATATGTTATATATAATTAAGGATAATTCCTTGGCTAAAGAAAAATGGTGTAAATATTGGCGTCAATAGTTGTCCATTCATGGTTCAAAAATTTGGAAAATTGTCACTCTTTCCTAACAAATGTTCTTTTAAAATAATACTTCTTGAATTATGAAATATAATATGTACATATATATTTTTATCTAAAATTACATTTAAAAATCATGTTCTCTTCTAAAAGAAAATGTTCAAGGTACGTAGGAATTAGGATTCTTGGGGTTCACATGTTTAAGGGAGTTTTTTTTCCTTTCTAGTTGTTTCTTCTAAATTATTAGAAAAAGTTGCAACTTGGAATCTTTCTTTTTATTATCCTTATCTTCGTAATGTCAAAGAGAGTGGGTGATTGGCTTGCACAAACTACTAAATAAGACTAAAAAGAAAAAAAAATTAAACTTATTCTACTAAAGATTTATTAACAAGTAAATTTATTCAGGGATCAAGTTATCGATTTTAATTCAAAGGTCAATCCAATTGTTAGAAGGATGAACAAAATTTTAAATCTGAAAAATATACTTGGATAAAAAATAGACTCCTTTATTAAGTGAATCAAATTTTAATTTCAACATTTAAGGTTTGAATTCAATCTAATTCATTTTAAAAATAATTACGTTAATAGCTAGGCTGGTTAAATGTATATGGACTACAATGTTGATTGGAGATTGAAAAAGTTGTCTATGTTCATTGTTATTAAATGTTGATTAATTATGATTCTTACAGTACTTTTACTATAATTAAGGTATCAATTACCTAGGTTGGTAATAACCTTTTCTTTTACTATTTCTGAACATAAAATTTGAAGAAAGATTATATAAACTTCTGAAGAAAGATTATGAACTAGTGATTGAAAATGATTCAAACAGTAGTTTTAGGTTACAACCAAAATGACCCATGTGGCCAGGTTATCTCAAATTGCTATTATTTATTATTACGTTTTTTAGATGGCTATAATAAAAACAATTTTAAAAGTTTTTTTTTTCCTTTGCATTAGCAAATGCGAAATCAAGTATAACATCAATAATAAAATTAAAGTAGATATTCTTTGCAGAAATCTTATTGAACCAACTGTTTAAATTTTATTTTAATATTATCAACTTAAATTTTTCAGTAGAATGAGAATTTTTTGGTTTGATTGTTTCTTTTTTGAAAGAGATTATGTCTGGTAATTACAACGTATGCAATGAATGTGACCTTTGGATTTGCAATATATGATGCCATTATCATCAACTTAATTGTGCTTTCACTTTTTAATAAAGTTGATAACCTATTACATCATTTGATTATGGTAATCTTTCTTCTAGTCCTTAATCAATTTTTTTTTTTTAATTTTAGGAAAGTGTTTGGCAAACCGATTAAATTAAATTCATGTAATCATTTTTTTGACATCAAATAAAATTAATTTAACTTTTAATGTTTGAATTATTTTAAATTCAAATTACAAATTCATTTGTATAGAAAATTAAATTTGTGTTTAAAGATAATAATACACTTTTTCACCTTTACTTTCTACTAACATTATCTTTAACTACTTATGATTTGAGAGATCAATTTGCCATGGTAATCTCCATAAAAAGAGCTTAAAAGTCAAGTTTAGAACTGTCTATGACACTTCCCAATGAATAATCCAAATTGAAATAGTTCATTTTTTAAGCTTACCTCTTATAGTATGGTAAAATCTTATACGTAAATATGGTATTTATTAAATGTGTAATGTTAATCATATTTATTATATTTTTTTGTGCTTACTAAATGTTTCATGTCAATGTCATACTTTTGTATCAATTCTAAAATTATCAAATTTAATTAATAATAAAATGATCATTCTCATCCAATTAATTATACGAACAAAAACCACATTGCCAAACACATATATATTTATCTATCCACCATCAAATCTTGACAAAAAAGGCTGTCTTTTGACTTTGCACTAACAAGAATTGGAAAAAAGAGAAATAAAAAGCCCAAAATCCAATGCACATAAACAAACGAAGTACCCAAAACGAAAAGGCAAAACAAATAGTTGGTTTAAAAACTGAGGCAAAAGGGTTAGGGATAATGAAGTCAGTAGGCCTATTTGTAGACACCCTCAATGGTGAAAATACTGAAAGGGAATTGAAAATTGAGAATCTATACAAATTCAATGTAGGGAATTGGAAGAGGAAAAAAGTAATGAAAGCCTCGTCTCACTTCCATTATTGGAAGGTTTTTGTTTATCTTTACCATTTCACCCACTCAAACAGAAAAGAAAAGGAACACATAGAGGATTTGAGCAGTGGAAGATGGGATGGGATGGGAGAAAATTAAAATTTGCAATTCTAGATACGGATAATTATAAAATATAAAAAGATATAAAAATTAATATGATTATATATGAATTTATACAATACAAATCATTAATATGTTAAAATTTATTAAATATAATATTTTTAAAAATTATAATATAAAAAATATACACAATATAAGTATATATATTGTTGTATCTATATGAAATGAAAACGAAAATGTAAATATGAACAGAAACGTCTATGATCAATTCCAAGATTCTACAATTAAAATTTTTGTCTACGTAATTGTGCATGTTAAATTTTTGAATAAAGTAAAAATGTTTAACTATTTATTCAATATAATAAAATTTAACCGTTAAATATTTACAAAAAAAGGACTATGTTTTTTTTTATAAACATGATATAAATATTAAATTTATTAGGAATTTCATATGCAAGAAGAGTCCAATTATATTAAATAATCTCATAATCGATTTTTAAAATATCAATTGCACAAAAATTATATAAATATATGGGTATACATACCTTTCTTTTCCTTAGTTTACATTTAGGTAAATATAAATTGAAGTTTTGGTACTCCAACAAACATTTTGTTCTCAACATATAGACTGACAAAGACAATTAATGCTATTTTAAAAAGTAGACATATCATACTGTTAAGTGATATTTTTAGACATATCATATTGTTAAATGACATTTTCTTATACATTCTTAGTTAAGTTTTTAAAGCAAGCAAAACAATGCATACCCTTAAGAGATATTAAAAGATAAAAAAATTAATAAACAACAAGACATATGAAAATTAATTTCATTCGTGGAGTTAAAAAAATTTCACTATGTACAAAAATGAACTCATACGTTAAAAATAGAATGGATAATTTGTGTATTCATTTTTATTTTTAATATTATAATCATGTTTAAAGTGTTATATATTTTATGTAAATTTTGACTCGTTAATAATTTATGTTTTATAAATTTTAACACATTCATATATTCATATCGTATTGATATTATTTTTAATATTTTGTTAAATTTTAGTTGTTTTTTATATTATGTTTGTGTCATGTAATCATATCAATCTAAAACTATTAGTTTAGCTAAAAGATACTACTCATTATTGAAGGGGATTGATAAAGACAATTAAAAATTATCTTACTGAACATAATGTGTTTTTTTTTTTCACACTCAAACATGTTTTAATCTATTCTCGAAAGGGGTTATATGTTAATATCACTAAAATATGCCTTTGCTATGGTTCAAGAATTAGATTAAAGTTCTAAAAATGATATTGTATAAACATATGATAGGTGCAATGATTTGTAAATGAATTTAAAATTAAAATTAAATCAAGATGGTAAACTATGCAAAATGTAGGATGAATGAAGACATGACATAAAAATAATCAAGACATGACATCATATAATATGAAAAATGATGTGAATATGACAAAAAACATGACACATTAAAATCTATATAAAATTAATTATTAATGAATAAACGATTATATAAATTTATAATACTTTAAGCATATTAAAATAATATAAGCTCAACATAAACATACAATTTTTCTTTAAATTAAATTAATATAACAAATTATGCAAAATATGAGATACATTTAGGTAGAACGTGATGGAAAATTTTAATTTTCTAAGCTGAATCACTGTGACAAACTATGTAAAATAAGGAATGAATTGACATGACACAAATTAACATGAAAAAATAATTAAAACATAACAAAAAATTGATATAAATATACAAACATGTTAAAGTCTACATAAAATAAACTTTAAATTGCAAAAATTTATATAAATTTAGAATTCTTTGAAATGCAAAATGTAACATAAAAATGACACCAAAAATATGAATACAATACAAATATATGAACATAATAAAACCTAAAAAAATAAATTATTAAATTGTAGCAGTTTATATAAATTTTTAATAATTTGTATGTGTCATGATTTATATAAAATGAATTATGAAGATATAAAAATTTATATAAATTTATAATACTCAGAGCACACAAAAAATAACATATGTCATAACATACAATTTTTTCTCCTCTTTTTTCTTGTTCTTTTCTCTTTCTTTTTTTTTTCTTTTTGTTCTTTCCTTATAAAAATTGAAATACCTCAATTACCCTTTTTAATTCCATAAATAACTAATCCTATTTGTCCCAAGCAGGAGAAGCCAAAGTTAAAATTATGGCTCCTCCTTAGTTGGAATAGGTTTTATGTATACTTATACAAAAGGACTTTTAAAGCCACAATTTTAGATAAGTTTTGAATTATTATACTTTAATGTAATTACTAATTAGTGGTGGATTAAATTTTTATTAAAAATATTAATGTCTTGAACTTGAGACTCTACTTAGTTAATTCAAGCAACAACTCTTGAAAGATAGTATTAAACAGGTCTAAAGTCGAATTTCAACATTTCAACCAACTCTCTTATCCTTAAGTTACATCCTCTTATCTATAATATACTTTTTTGTAAGTGAAAATAAAATTTAAAATTTTATGAGTAAATCTGTAGCTTATTCTCTTATCCTTAGGTTATAGCCTCTTTTAAACAAAAAAATATATATTTTTCTATAATTGAATGCTAAAAGTTTAAAATTTCATAATTAAAAGGTTTCAATTTCTGAAAATATGCTCATTATTCTTCCAAATCAAAACTCCCCTTAGTATATGAAAAAAAATTATCATTATTGCAATATTTTAATTTTATTCCTTAATAAAGTAACCTAGCTAGTTAATCAAATATTAATCACTTCATTGCAAAAATATATGTAATATAATATAGGAAAAAAAAATCTAGAAGTAGCAATTTATGAAGTAGTGATGTATGATTATTTTCATATCAAAAGAAAAAAATAGTTTATGACCTCCTTTATGTTTTTTTGAAGTTTTTTCTTCTAAAGGTTCCTGACATAGTTAAATTTATATAATTATGTTCCCTAAAATCAAGATTAAGATATTTTTAAATTAATGAAGATTAAAGTTTAATAAAATAGTTCATTTTCTGTTAATGAAATAACTATTATAAGGGATTAAAACTTTATTTTCTTTTGTAATTTTGTGTTTGATATAATAATTTAATTACCCTTAACTGTTCACTTTTTGGGGATTAAAGTCATTAAATAATGATATATGGATTAATTGTAATGTTAAATAAATATTATATTTTTTACATGTAGAAATAAGGAAATAACTTAATAGTATATTTACAAAATGATAAGTGAACTATACCATGCACAGGTATTTAAAAGTCAATATGTTATCAAGTTTTATAGTTAGAGGACACAACAACCAAAAAAAAAAAATGATACTAAAACAAGGATATTAAATTGATAGCACAATAAGTTTGATAGCAGCATCAACCATCATTGACTTTCACATTCAAATCATTGTCATTTGTCCTTTGTTTCAATAAAAAATTACCACAAAAAGTGTGTTTTTTTTTTGCATTCCTTACATAATTTGATTTAAAAGCCCTTTGCATCTAACTCAATTTTGTTCCCTAAACAATCTTACCTTTTGATAGAAAGCATTTACTGCTGGTAAAAATCAAATTTTCTAAAATAAATTTATTTTTTTATGAAAAATGTTACTCAATATTTTTAGGCACTACTAAAAGGATATTTGGGAACAAAAAAAATATAAAATTAATATATTACAATAAAAATTTAATAAAAATAACATATCAAATAAAAAAGTTTTTAGGATAATAATTAAATAATTTTTAAATAGCATCTTTATAAATTCATAAACAATACTTTTTCTTTATAATTATTATACTAGCATGAAAAATGTAAAGTAAATTAACAGTTTTCTAGAAAGAAGAAAGATAAAACTAATATCAGACAACAATATCTTTTTGGTTTGTTTAATAGAGAAGATTGGAACCAAAAAATAATTAAATGCTAAATAAATTCAAAGTAAATAGAAAAAAATTTCAAACTTGTTGGAAGTGTCACCTTTCAATTCCAATTTTCTAAAAATGTGAATCAAATACATTTAATATTTTGATTGGTTGTGGAGCCAAACAAAAAAAATGCAGCATACCTTTGGTCTTTGTTTAAACCACTCGATTCAGTATTGTCTATTGGCAAATTATATTTATACGAGTGTTTTGTTGAGATAAAATAAAAAGAAATTAAATAGTTATCAAATAAAAATATAATAGAAGGAGAATAAATATTATAAAGTTTTATTAATGAATGGAATATAATATTATATTGGTTGGTTGGTTAAGATGACTTTAAGGAACATATAATTTTGGAATATATATTACACTAGATCAATTAAACTCAAAATTTACTAATAAATCTAGCTTATAACATGTATGACAACCATAGATATTTGCCTTTTTGCAACTATAGATATCTACCTTTTTGCAATACTTAAATTTGTATAACAACCATAAAATCTAAACTCGTTTATTATTCACATTAAATCCGTATATCATTATGTAAATTCGAATTAAATAACATTATATATAAGACATATAAATCTACTAAAACCCAAAATTCAATATTTTAATTTTTTAAAAAAATTAAAATTAAACAAAAAATAATATCAATTAAATTGATGAACAAATTTTCATTTTAAAATAGGAGTTTTATAACCAGAGATAATCATTTTATATAGCAATGAAAAAACGTGCATGTCATGTGCAATTAATATTTGTATTTATAGTTGAATAAATTCTTATTGTGCATGTTATGTGCAATTGAATAAACTTTTATTATAGTTTTTATAATATAATAAAAAATTAGCTTGTTATTGTCTCGTCCAAATCTTATCTTTGGTCTATTATTAATTAATAAATTATTTTATTAATTTAGATTAAGTTTAAAATTTTATGAATATGATTAATATATAACATTATATTTTAAAATGTATTTAAAAAATAATTTTAAAAAATGCAACATTTAATTTATAAAATTAAAAAAATATTGATTTATAATTGCTACTTACAAATTAAGTAGTAACCAATTACACGCTCCAACTATGGTACGTTAATGAGAGAATTTTAGGTACATCTCTTTTGTATATTTAAATT
>JAQSVH010231481.1:0-11312 GCA_029448705.1 Adansonia digitata
GAAGCATCAATATCGTGTATCCCAATGTGGAGAACATGATTGTAGTGCCTAATCACAAAAAGAATGGAGATTATTTTGAGAATCCAAGTTTAATACATTTCATGGATGAACTTTAATTATAAAGAAAATGGTGGAAAGAAAAGTTTTTCATGCAAATCCAAAGCATTAATATCGTGTATCCCAATGTAGAGAACATGATTGTTGTGCCCAATTATGAAAAGAATGGAGATTATTATGAGAATCCAAGTTTAAGTCTTTTCATGGATGAACTTTGATTATAGGGAAAACGTGGAAAGAAAAGCTTTTCTTGCAAAACCAAAGCATCAATATCGTGTATCCCAATATGGAGAACATGATTGTAATGCTCAATCACAAAAAGATGGACATTGTTATGAGAATCCAAGTTTGACCCATTTGACGGACAAACTTTGATTATAAGGAAAATCATGGAAATGAAAGCTTCTCTTGCAAATTGAAAGCATCAATCGTGTATCCTAATGTGGAGAACAATATTATGGTGCCCAATCGCACATAGAATGGAGATTATTATAAGAATCCAAGTTTAACTCATTTTACGGATAAACTTTGATTATAAAGAAAATGGTGGAAATAAATGCTTTTCTCGCAAATCCAATGGATTAATATCGTGTATCCCAATGTGGAGAACATGATTATAGTACCCAAGCACAAAAACAATGATATTATTATAAGAATCCAAGTTTGATACATTTCATGGATGAACTTTGATTATAAGGAAAATGGCGGAATGAAAAGCTTTTCGTGCAAATCCAAAGCACCAATATCATGTGTCCCAATGTGGAGAGCTTGATTGTATTGCCCAAGTACAAAATGAATGGATATTATTATGAGAATCCATGTTTGACACATTTCACGATTGAACTTTGATTATAACAAAATGGTGGAGTGAAAAGCTTTTGTTGCCACTCCAAAGCATCAATATCATGGATCATAATATGGAAAACATGACTGTAGTGCCCAATCATAAAAAGAATATAGATTATTACAAGAATCCAAGTTTGACTTATTTGATGGACAAACTTTGATTATAAGGAAAATCATGGAAAGAAAAGCTTTTCTTGCAAATCTAACCCCTTAATATCATGTATCCTAATGTGGAGAACCTAATTATATCGCCTAATTGCACAAAGAATGGAGATTATATAAGAATCCAAATTTGACTTATTTCACAGATAAACTTTAATTATAAGGAAAATGGTGGAAAGAAAAGCATTTCTTTCAAATCCAAAGCATGAATATTGTGTATCCTAATGCGGAGAACGTGATTGTAATACCCAATCACAAAAAGAATGGAGATTATTTTGAGAATCCAAGTTTGATACATTTCATGGATGAACTTTAATTATAAGGAAAATGGTGAAAAGAAAAGCTTTTCATGCAAATCCAAAGCATTAATATCATGTATGCTAATGTAGAGAACATGATTGTTGTGCCCAATTATGAAAGGAATTGAGATTATTATGAGAATCCAAGTTTTACTCTTTTCACGGATGAACTTTGATTATAGGGAAAACATGGAAAGAAAAGCATTTCTTGCAAAACCAAAGTGTCAATATCGTGTATCCCAATGTGGAGAACATGACTGTAGTGCCCAATCACAAAAAGAATGGACATTATTATGAGACTCCAAGTTTGACCCATTTGGTGGACAAACTTTGATTATAAGGAAAATCATGGAAATGAAAGCTTTTCTTGCAAATCGAAAGCATCAATCGTGTATCCTAATGTGGAGAACAATATTATGGTGCCCAATCACACATAGAATGGAGATTATTATGAGAATCCAAGTTTGATACATTTTATGGATTAACTTTGATTATAAGGAAATGGTGGAATGAAAAGCATTTCGTGAAAGTGAAAAGCATCAATATCATATATCCCAATGTAGAGAACATGATTGCAGTGCCTAGCATAAAATGAATGGATATTATTATGAGAATCCAAGTTTGATACATTTCACAGATAAACTTTGATTATAGCAAAGTGGTGGAATGAAAAGCTTTTTGTGCAAATCTAAGGCATCAATATTGTGTATTGCAGTATGAAGAATATGACTATAGTACCCAATCATAAAAAGAATGTAGATTATCACAAGAACCCAGGTTTAACTCATTTGATGGATAAACCTTGATTATAAGGAAAATCATGGAAAGAAAAGCTTTTTCTTGCAGATCAAAAGCATCAATCACGTATCCCAATGTGGAGAACATGATTATGGTGCCCAATCACACATAGAATGGAGATTATTATAAGAATCCAAGTTTGACTCATTTTATGGATAAACTTTGATTATAAGGAAAATGGTGAAAAGAAAAGCTTTTCTTGCAAATCAAAAGCATCAATATCGTGTATCCCAATATGGAGAACATGATTGTAGTACCTAATGACAAAAAGAATGAAGATTATTATGAGAATCCAAGTTTGACTCATTTTATAGATGAACGTTGATTATAAGGGAAATGGTGAAAAGAAAAGCTTTTCTTGCAAATCCAAAGCATCAATATCATGTATCCCAATGTGGAGAACATGATTGTATTGCGCAATCACAAAAAGATCGGATATTATTATGAGAATCCTAGTTTGACATATTTCACGGATGAACTTTAAATATAGGGAAAATGTGGGATGAAAAGCTTTCCTTGCAAATTTAAAGCATCAATATCGTGTGTCGCAATATGGAAAACATGACTGTAGCACCCAAACATAAAAAAGATTGTAGATTATTACGAGAATCCAAGTTTGACGCATTTGGTGGACAAACTATGATTATAAGGAAAATCATGGGAAGAAAAGCTTTTCTTGTAAATTTGAAGCATCAATATCATGTGTCTGATGCGGAGAACATGATTGTAGTGCCCACAACAAAAAAGAATGGAGATTGTTATAGGTATCAAAGCTTGTAGCATTTCATGGATGATCTTTGATTATAAGGGAAATAGTGGAAAGAAAAACTTTTCTTGCAAATCCAAAGCATCAATATAATGTATCCCAATGTGGAGAACATGACTATAGTGCCCAATCACAAAAAGAATAGAGATTATTATGAGAATCCAAGTTTGGCACATTGCACAGATAAACTTTGATTATGAGGAAAATGGTGGAATGAAAAGCTTTTCTTACAAATCCAAAGCATCAATATCATGTATTCTAGTGTGGAGAACGTGATTGTAGTGCGCAAATCACAAAAAAATGGAGATTGTTATAAGAATACAAGTTTAACATATTTCACGGATGAACATTGATTATAAGCAAAATGGAGGAAGGAAAAGCTTTTCTCGTAAATCCAAAGCATTAATATCATGTATCTCAATATGGAGAACATGATTGTTGTGCCCAAGCACAAAAAGAATGGAGATTATTTTGAGAATCAAAGTCTGACTCATTTAATGGACACACCTTGAATATAAGGAAAATGGCAGAAAGAAAAGCTTTTCTTGTAAATCCAAAGCATCAATATTATTTATCCTAATGTGGAGAACATGATTGTAGTGCCCAATCATAAGAAGAACGTAGATTATTATGAGAATCCTAGTTTGACTCAGTTGATGGATAAACCTTGATTATAAGGAAAATCATAGAAAGAAAAGCTTTTCTTACAAATCCAAAGCATCAATATCGTGTGTCCAATAAGGAGAACATGACTGTAGTGCCTATAACAAAAAGAATGGAGATTATTATAAGAGTCCCAGTTTGACACATTTCACGGATAAACTTTCATTATAAGGAAAATGGTGGAATGAAAAGCCTTTTGTGCAAATCCAAAGCACCAATATCATGTATCTTAATGTAGAGAATGATTGTAGTGCCTAAGCACAAAAAGAATAGAGATTATTATAAGAATCCCAGTTTGACACATTTGATGGATGAACTTTGTTTATATGGAAAATTATGGCAAAGAGAAGCTTTTCTCACAAATCAAAGCATCAATATCATGTATCCCACAGTGAAGAACATAATTGTAATGCCTAATCACAAAATGAATGGAGATTATTATGAGAATCTATGTTTGACACATTTCACGAATAAACTTAGATTATAAGGAAAATGATAGAAAAAAAGGCTTTTCTTGCAAATTCGAAGCATCAATATCGTGTATCCCAACGTGGAGAACATGATCATAGTGCCCAGTCATAGAAAGAATTGGGATTATTATGGGAATCCAAGTTTGACACATTTCAGGGATAAACTTTGATTATAAGGAAAATGGTGGCAAGAAAAGCTTTTCTCATAAATCTAAAGCATTAATATCGTGTATCTCAATGTAGAGAACATGATTGTTGTGCCCAAGCACAAAAAGAATGGAGATTATATTAAGAATCTAAGTTTGACTCATTTGATGGACAAACTTTGATTATAAGGAAAATGGTGGAAAAAAAGCTTTTCTTGCAAATCCAAAGCATCAATATTGTTTATCCCAATATGGAGAACATGATTGTAGTGCCCAATCACAATAAGAGTGTAGATTATTATGAGAATCCTAGTTTAACTCAATTAATGGGCAAACTTTGATTATGAGGAAAATCATAGAAAGAAAAGGTTTTTTTACAAATCTAAAGTATCAATATCGTGCATCCAATGAGGAGAACATGATTGTAGTGCCCACAACAAAAAGAATGGAGATTATTATGAGAATCTCGGTTTGACACATTTCATGGATAAACTTTGATTATAAGGAAAATGGTGGAATAAAAAGCTTTTTGCAAAAATCCAAAGCACCAATATCGTGTATCTCAATGTAGAGAACATGATTGCACTGCCCAAGCACAAAAAGAATGAAGATTATTATGAGAACCCAAGTTTGATATGTTTCACGGATGAACTTTGATTATAACAAAATGGTGGAATGAAAAGCTTTTCTTGCAAATCGAAAGCATCAATATCGTGTATCCTAAAGTGGAGAACATGATTGTAGTGCCCAATCACAAAAAGAACGGAGATTATTATAAGAATCCCAGTTTGACATATTTCACGAATGAAATCTGATTATAAGGAAAATTATGGAAAGAAAAGCTTTTCTCGCAAATCCAAAGCATCAATATCTTGTATCCTAATGCGAAGAACATGATTGTAGTACCCAATCACAAAATGAATAGAGATTATTATGTGAATCCATGTTTGACACATTTCACGGATAAACTTAAATTATAAGGAAAATGGTAGAAAAAAAAGCTTTTCTCGCAAATCCGAAGCATTGATATCGTTTATTCCAATGTGGAGAACATGATAATAGTGCCCAGTCACAGAAAGAAGGGGATTATTATGGGAATCCAACTTTGACACATTTCACAGATAAACTTTGATTGTAAGGAAAATGTTGGAAAAAAAAGCTTTTTTCGCAAATCTACAGCATCAATATTGTGTATCCCAGTATAGAGAACATGATTGTAGTGCCCAATCACAAAAAGAATAGAGATTATTATTAGAATCCTAGTTTGACTCATTTCATGGATAAACTTTGATTTTAAGAAGAATAGTGGAAAAAAAGCTTTTCCTGCAAATCCAAAGCGTCAATATAGTGTATCCCAATGCGGAGAACATGATTGTAGTGCGCAATCATAAAAAGAACGGAGATTGTTATTAGAATCCAAGTTTAATACATTTCATAGATGAACTTTTATTATAAGAAAAATGGTGGAATGAAAGCTTTTTGAGCAAATCCAAAGCATCAATATCATGTATCCCAATGTGAAGAATGTGATTGTAGTGCCCAATCACAAAAAAAATTAGATTCTTACAAGAATCCAAGTTTGGCTTATTTGATGCACAAACTTTGATTATAAGTAAAATGGTGAAAAGAAATGCTTTTCTTGCACATCCAAAGCATCAATCTCGTGTGTCCAATAAGGAAAACATGATTGTAGTGCCCACGGTGAAAAGAATGGAGACTGTTACGAGTTTAAAAGTTAGTATTTCATGGATGAACTTTGATTATAAGGAAAATAATGGAAAGAAAAGCTTTTCATGCAAATCCAAAGCATCAATATCGTGTATCCCAATGTGGAGAACATGATTGTAGTGCCCAATAAAAAAAATGGAGATTACTATGAGAATCCAAGTTTGACACATTTTATGGATGAACCCTATTAAGAGTAAAATGGTGGAACGAAAACCCTTTCATACAAATCTAAAGCATCAATATCGTGTATCCCAATATGGAGAACATGATTGTAGTGCCCAATCACAAAAAGAATATTTTTATGAGAATCCAAGTTTGACTTATTTGATGCGCAAACTTTGATTATAAGGAAAATGGTGAAAAGAATAGCTTTTCTTGTGAATCCAAAGCATCAAAATTGTGTGTCCAATGAGGAGAATATGATTGTAGTGTCCACAGCAAAACTAATGGAGACTATTACAAGTTTTGAAGTTAGTATCATTTGATGGATAAACTTTGATTATAAGGAAAATGGTGGAAAGAAAAGTTTTCTTGTAAATCCAAAGCATCAATATCGTGTATCCCAATGTAGAGAACATGATTGTATTGCCCAATCACAAAAAAATGGAGATTATTATGAGAATCCCAGTTTGACACATTTCAAAGATGAACTTTGATTATAAGGAAAATTATGGAAAGAAAAGCTTTTCTTGCAAATCCGAAGCATCAATATTATGTATCCCAAAGCGGAGAACATGATTGTAATGCCCTATCACAAAATGAATGTAGATTATTATGAGATCCATGTTTGACACATTTCATGAGTAAACTTAGATTATAAGGAAAATGATAGAAAGAGAAGCTTTTCCAGCAAATCCGAAGCATCAATATCATGTATCACAATGTGGAGAACATGATTATAGTGCCCAGTCACAGAAAGAATGGAGATTATTATGGGAATTGAAGTTTAACACATTTAATAGATGAACTTTGATTATAAGGAAAATGGTGGAAAGAAAAGCTATTCCTGGAAATCTAAAGCATCAATATCATTTATCCCAACATGGAGAACATGATTGTAGTGCCCAATCACAAAAAGAATAGAGATTATTATAAGAACATTTCATGCATAAACTTTGATTATAAGGAAAATGGTGGAAAAAAAGGCTTTTCCTGCAAATCTAAAGCATCAATATCGTGTACCCAATGCGAAGTACATGATTGTAGTGCCCAATCACAAAAAGAATGGAGATTGTTGTTAGAATCCAAGTTTAATATATTTCACAGATGAACTTTTATTATAAGGAAAATGGTGGATTGAAAAGCTTTCCGAGCAAATCCAAAGCACCAATATTGTGTATCCTAATGTGAAGGACATGATTGTAGTGCCCAATGGCAAAAAGAATTTAGATTCTTACGAGAATCCAAGTTTGACTCATTTAATGCACAAACTTTGGTTATAAGAAAAATGGTGAAAAGAAAAGCTTTTCTTACTAATCCAAAGCATTAATATCGTGTGTCCAATGAGGAGAACATGACTGTAGTGCCCACAGCAAAAAAAATGAAGACTATTATGAGTTCAAAGTTAGTATTATTTTGAGGATGAACTTTGATTATAGGAAACATGGTGGAAAGAAAAGCTTTTCTTACAAATCCAAAGCATCAATATCGTGTATCCATATGTGGAGAACATGATTGTAGTGCCCAAATAAAAAAAGAATGGAGACTATTATGAGAATCCAAGTTTGATACATTCCACAGGTGAACTTTGATTTTAAGGAAAATGGTGGAACGAAAAGCTTTTAGTTCAAATCCAAAGCATCAATATCATGTATCCCAATGTGGAGAACATCATTGTAGTGCCTAATCACAAAAAGAATGTAGATTTTTATAAGAATCGAAGTTTGACTCATTTGATCCATAAACTTTAATTATAAGGAAAATGGTGGAAACAAAAGGTTTTCTTGCGAATCCAAATCATCAATATCGGGTTTCCAATAAGGAGAACATGATTGTAGTGCCCACAGCAAAAATAATTGAGACTATTATGGGTTTCAAAGTTAGTATCATTTGATGGATGAACTTTGATTGTCAGGAAAATGGTGGAAAAAAAAGCTTTTTGTGCAAATCCAAAGCATCAATATCATGTATCCCAATGTGGAGAACATGATTGTAGTGCCTAATCACAAAAGAAAGGAGATTATTATGAGAATCCCAATTTGACACATTTCACAGATCAACTTTGATTATAAGAAAAATTATGGAAAGAAAAGCTTTTCTCGCAAAGCCAAATCATCAAATCATGTATCTCAATACGAAAAACATGATTGTAATGCCCAATCACAAAATGAACAGAGATTATTATGAGAATCCATGTTTGACACATTTCATGAATAAACTTAGAGTATAAGGGAAATGGTAGAAAGAAAAGCTTTTCTTGCAAATTCAAAGCGTCAATATCGTGTATCACAATATGGAGAACATGATCATAGTACCCAGTCACAGAAAGAAAGGAGATTATTATAGGAATCCAAGTTTGACACATTTACGGATAAACTTTGATTATAAGGAAAATGATGGAAAGAAAAGCTTTTCTCGTAAATCTAAAGCATCAATATCATGTATCTCAATATGGAGAACATGATTGTAGTGCCCAATCATAAAAAGAATATAGATTATTATGAGAATCCTAGTTTGTCTCGTTTCACAAACAAACTTTGATTATAAGGAAAATGGTGGAAAAAAAGCATTTCCTGCAAATCCAAAGCATCAATATTGTGTATCCCAATACGAAGAACATGATTGCAGGGCCCAATCATAAAAAGAACATGAACTTTTGTTATTGGAATCCAAGTTTGATACATTTCACGGATGAAAAGCTTTTTGAGCAAATCCAAAAGCATCAATATCGTGTATCCCAACGCAAAGAACTGATTGTAGTGCCTAATCATAAAAAGAATTTTGATTTTTATGAGAATCCAAGTTTGTCTCATTTGATGCACAAACTTTGATTATAAGGAAAATGGTGAAAAGAAAAGCTTTTCTTACGACTCCACAGCATCAATATCATGCATCCAATAAGGAGAACATGATTGTAGTGCCCATAGCAAAAAGAATTGAGACTATTACGACTTTTAAAGTTAGTATTATTTCATGGATGCACTTTGATTATAGGGAAAATGGTGGAAAGAAAAGCTTTTCTTCCAAATTCAAAGCATCAGTATCATGTATCCCAATGTGGAGAACATGATTGTAGTGCCCAATGAAAAAAAGATTGGAGATTACTATGAGAATCGAAGTTTGACTCATTTCATAGAAAAACTTAGATTATTAGAAAAATGGTGGAAAAAAAGCTTTTCCTATAAATTCAAAGCATCAATATCGTGTATCCCAATGTGGAGAACATGTTGTAGTGCCCAATCACAAAAACAACAGAGATTATTATGAGAACCTAAGTTTGATACATTTCATGGATGAACTTTTATTATAAGAAAAATGGTGAAAGGAAAAGCTTTTCATGCAAATCCAAAGCATCAATATCGTGTATCCTAATGTGGAGATCATGATTTTAACGCCCAATCACAAAAAAAATGGAGATTATTATGAGAATCCCAGTTTGACACATTTTACGAATAAACTTTGATTATAAGGAAAATGGTGGAACGAAATGCTTTTCTTCCAAATCCAAAGCATCAATATCGTGTATCCCAATGTGGAGAACATGATTATAGTGCGCAATCACTAAAAAAATAGAGATTATTATGAGAATCCAAGTTTGACACATTTCATGAATGAATTTTGATTATAAGGAAAATGGTGGAATGAAAACTTTTCTTGCAAATCCAAAGCATCGATATCCTGTATCCCAATGTGAAGAACATGATTATAGTGCGCAATTACAAAAAAATGGAGATTATTATGAGAATCTAAGTTTGACATATTTCACGAATGAACTTCGATTATAAGAAAAATGGTTGAATGAAAAGCTTTTCTTACAAATGCAAAGCATTAATATCATGTATTCTAATACAGAGAACATGATTGCAATGTGCAATTACAAAAAGAATGGAGATTATTATGAGAGTCCAAGTTTGACACATTTCACAAATAAACTTTGATTATAAGGAAAATGGTGGAAAGGAAAACTTTTCTCGCAAATCCAAAGCATTAATATCATGTATCCCAATTAGAGAACATTATTGTTGTGTGAAATCATAAAAAGAATGGAGATAATTATGAGAATCCTAGTTTGACTCATTTCGTGAATAACCTTTTATTATAAAGAAAATGGTGAAAAGAAAAGCATTTCCTGCAAATCCAAAGCATCAATACTATGTATCCCAATATGGAGAACATGATTGTAGTGCCCAATCACAGAACGAAAGTAGATTGTTATTAGAATCCATGTTTGATATATTTCACGGATGAGCTTTTATTATAAGGAAAATCATGGAAAAAAAAGCTTTTCTCGCGAATCCAAAGCATCAATATCGTGTATCCTAATATGGAGAACATAATTGTAGTGCCTAATAACAAAATGAATAGAGATTATTATGACAACCTTAGTTTGACTCATTTCATGGATAAACTTAGATTATAAGGAAAATGGTGTAAAGAAAAGCTTTTCTTGCTAGTCTAAAACATCAATATCGTGTATCCCAATGTTAAGAACATGATTGCATTGCCCAATCACAAAAGGAATGGAGATTGTTGTTAGAATCCAAGTTTGATACATTTCACAGATAAACTTTTATTATAAGGAAAATGGTGGAATAAAAGCTTTTCTTGCAAATCCAAAGCATCAATCTCATGTATCCCAACGTAGAGAATATGATTGTAGCGCCCAATCACAAAAAGAATGGAGATTATTATGAGAATCCCTGTTTGACATATTTCATGGATGAACTTTGATTATAAGGAAAATCATGAAAAAAGTTGTTCTTGCAAGTCTAAAGCATCAATATCATGTATCCCAATGTTGAAAACGTGATTACATTGCCTAATCGCAAAAGGAATGGAGATTGTTGTTAGAATCCAAGTTTGATACATTTCACGGATGAACTTTTATTATAAGGAAAATGGTGGAATGAAAGCTTTTCTTGCAAATCCAAAGCATCAATCTCATGTATCCCAACGTAGAGAATATGATTGTAGCGCCTAATCACAAAAAGAATGGAGATTATTATGAGAATCCCTGTTTGACATATTTCACGGATGAACTTTGATTATAAGGAAAATCATGACAAAAAGTTGTTCTTGCAAGTCCAAAGCATCAATATCATGTATCCCAATGTTGAAAACGTGCTTACATTGCCCAATCACAAAAGGAATGGAGATTGTTGTTAGAATCCAAGTTTGATACATTTCACGGATGAACTTTTATTATAAGGAAAATGGT
>JAQSVH010231564.1:0-11311 GCA_029448705.1 Adansonia digitata
AGAGATTGGTTTGGACAAAATGAGGTGTCTACAATAACTTTTAAAAAATATATGTATTACTGAATGACAAAGTCAACATAATTAAATATACGTATAACTATAACTAAATGTACATATCACCATAACTAAATGTACGTATGACTATAACTAAATGTAAGTATGACAACTACTATCGAGGCGGATTAGTAAAGCTAAATTTTTACATGACAAATGAGTTTACTGTTAAAGAAGGATGTCAAAAAAAATTATATCATATCATATGTACAATCAAAGTCTAATGCTAAATGTATAAATGTGTTTCAAGAGGGCTATGTAGATGGTATAGATGATAACTAATATACTTTTCTGGAGGTATAAATGGACTAACATTAAGGACAATTAACAAAATTAAAAAATTATAGATAATAACAAGTGTAAGGGGATAATTAAAAAATAGATTTATTTTTCTAATATAATATGTACAATATTCCTGTACATCATTCAAATAATGAAATGTGTATCTTTCATAACCCTAAACCCTTAAAAAACTTATACCAATTTCCATCATTCATGTTAATCCTATGTACATATTATGTGTCGTAAACCCTTGTTAACATGCTAAGTACTTTGTCTTTTTTTTGTATTCCTTGGATCCAAAATCAATTGTGCAGTAAGTTTCAGTCTGTACTTCTTGGGATCAGCTTGTACAAAAGCCAACGCGTTTGTTATCACACAAATAAAACTTCTGACTAGAAGTAAAGTGCAAATTTTATGCCCTACATATTCACCCGATTCAATGGTAGAGTGATTCAACTAGTCCATCCTTGTAAATGCTTACCATAGTCATCAAAACTGTAATACAAAATACAAAGTAGCTAACTCCAGACCCACTATAAACACCAACCAAAATAATGACCTAAACTAATGTTATGATAAAGGATTGGAGATTTACTCATCATATAACTGTCACTCTAATTCTATGCGTCTCTCGTTCTACTGGTGAATTGCATCTACTGCTAGATTGTTTCGTGCACACAAAAAAGTAGGTAAAATCTTCTGCTGCAATTGAGAACATATATCATGTTAGAATTACCCTTAACTTTATCCTTAATGTATAGCCTAAGATGAGGATAGGATCAGTTATATTCTCTTATAGATTACAAATTCTCAAAGGAACCAAAAGTGGTCACTCCTTAATCATGACCTTCTAGAATCAATAAATTCTATCTTGGAAGACACCATATTAACGCGATATGCAACTGAATGAATGTTTCCATATAATGGCAAGCATATCTAACAAATATATAAAGTATTGAACACAAATCATAATTATTTACATATATATGCAACTTATTTCAGCTTACTTGCATAATTGATACATAACAATTGAACTCCTGTTATTTCCACATTATAGGTTCAACTTCTAGAAAATTAGCAAAATGAGTGGCAATATCATTTTAGGCTATCTTTCATCTAGGATTGTAACGTAGTACCACACCCTGCATGAAAGGTCATTGCATATTAACATCTTCTCTCTAAAAGAACAAACATTCAATGAAACGTCTCCATTCTAATGTCCATGGCATTAGAAGACATAATTCATACTGCCAATTGTGAGGTCAAAACAACCCGACGCAGCTTTGATTTCTTAGTTACCTACATTTTTTTGCATTAATCATGTGAACATACGTCTTCATTACCTGATGTACATAAACAAACTATTACATTGATCATGAGAATGTATAGGTTCATGGAACGCAACATGTACAAAGACAAGTTTAAAAAACCATGTTACTGACGTAATTTTATTTGGCTAAGTATAACATGTTCATCTTCATTAAATCCTGACCATCTATTTCGCAGAGGATTTCCCTACAACAAATACAAAAAAATGGATTGTTCAGCATGATGGACATGTTAGAATAATTTTAAATGTAACCATGATTAATATATAATATATATGTTAAACTCACGCCATAGGTAATTTTTCATCTTATGTATACTAAACCACTACTTTTTAGGGTTTGGTTAACAAATCGAGTGGCCAAGTAACCAAATATGATGATCGAAGGTTGATAGCAGCTCTAACCGCACTGTGAATACATGAAAAAGTCTTAATCATGCTGACTTTAGCATCATCATGTTTTTTTACTTTATTATATCTAATACTTCATCCTAAAAAATTATGCATCCTTTTGATACTCTGACATTCAAAGGAAGAGGAACATATTTTATGTTGAGCTACAACCAGTATCCAATGGTGTAAACTAACATAATGGGAACCTTTTGTCTCTATGACGATGGTTATCACCTTTCTATGTATTGGCTGATGCATTTTATTTGCAGCAGTAGGCACTCCATAATTTACATTTGATGATAACAGCTTTGCCAATGCCATCATATTGAGGAGATTGTCTTTATTAAATCTCACAATCTCTTAGTTTTGGTTCATGATCTCATCAATTCATGACATGATCCATTGCAAAATAACCTACGACATAAGATTATTTATACCATGCATTAGTTGACAAAGATTGAATTACCAGCATATTATACAAAACTATATGAAACATAGCTTTCATTATTATCGATGTTAATTGTTAATAACAATCAAAGCTTAGACTTTATGGGCAGAATAAGATAATGGAAAATTAAACATACCATCACCTCCGGATCTAGCGGGGGGATTCACTTCCCTTGCCACTTTCATTCATTAGAGGTTCAATGCCACTTAGAAGCTATAAACATAATTACAAAATAGTTATGATGACAACAATTGTAATAACAGTAAATATTTAGTTTATTGTTATAATGCATAACTATTTAAGTGATAACTAAAAACAAAAGAGATTTTAAAGATATAACTAAACTTATCTACCTAGAACCATATCCATCATAGTTTTCCTCTAGGTGTAGGCATCTTGTGATGAAATTATCATCCCATCTATTTATCCAAGGCATAGCGTGAGGTACATATCATTTGGATAGGATAACCTTATCTAAGTAAAAGATAAAGTTCTATATTGAAATTAGTCATTTATAATTTGTGATAACTAGAGACACAATATTGTAGACATATAATTTCATTTGGGTCTCTTTTTTAATAATCTTGAATATCTGAGATTAAAAACTTAATGGCCACCCTTATTCGAAACAATTTTTTTTAGATGAACCAGACATTCTCAAAACATTTTTATCAATATTTAAATGGATGTAAGTTCACATGACAGATATATTTTGATCTCTAATTTTGAATATACAGGACGAAAATTTAAAAGAAAAATTATTTTTAATTTTCTGTCAAAATTTTGAAAATCTATTTTTACGGATGATATCACAGTTAAATTTTCTAATTTTAAGAATTTTTGGAGATTTTTTCGTAAAATTTGATAAATTAACTGTTGTATATTTTTATGATACCTATGTGGAATTTATGTTAATATGAACCCAAAAAAATCAATAATATTTAAGGAAATTTTCATTTTTGCATCTTATAGCACAAGGTGTCAAGTTGCCTATTTTAGTAACTAATTTTGAATTTTTCACATTATTGCGAGTATTATATTTGTGAAATATTTTTTACTTAAATTATTTCGAATTTCATATTTCCATCTTTACCATTTTATAAATTAATATTGTGAATAATATATTTTATTTAATTTATTTTATATAAATTTTAATGTATTTTTTAAAAATTTTCTGAGTTTTAGAATATGAACTTTCCTTTATATGTAAAATTTTTTTCTGAATTTTCTCAAGTTTTAAATTTTAAAATTTTTTAAATATTCACATTAATCACCATTGAATCAGGTTTTAAAATTTCATTTATTTGTTATAAATTTTAGGATTTTTTTTATGTTTTCCAAATACATAGTTTTTTACATCATAAATTTTTTTGAGAAATTTTTTTAATTTTATAATTTCTAAAATTCGTCAAATATTATTATTTAATTCATATTAAATCAGTTTTTTAAAATTCAATTTATTTTATGAGTTTTTTTAGAATTTTCTCTGTTTTTAAGATACAGAGTTTTTTACTCTATAGATTTTTTTCGGGGGATTTTTTTGAATTTATAATTTCTAAAATTTTTCAAATATTATTTTTTAATCCATGTTAAATCATCTTTGAAAATTTTATTTTATTTTATGAACTTTGCATTTTGTTTTACATTTTTTCAGTTTCTAAAATATGGAAAAATTTACTTCGTATAATTTTTTTTGGAAGGATTTTCTTAGTTTGGAATTTTTAAATTCTTCAAATATTATTTTTAATTCATATTAAATTAGTTTTAAAAATTTTAATTTATTTTATAAGTTTTAAAATTTTTCTTGTAATTGAGGTACAGAGTTTTCTACTTCATAAATTTTTTCGGTAGGATTTTGTTGAGTTTGTAATTTTCAAAGTTCTTAAAATATTATTTTTTAATTCATATTAAATTAGTTTTAAAAAATTTAATTTATTTTATGAGTTTTAAAATTTTTTCTGTTATCAAGATATGGAGGTTTTTTACTCTAAAAAATTTTTTGATAGAATTTTTTCGAGTTTATAATTTTTAAAATCCTTCAAATAGTGTTGTTTAAATTAGATTAAATCAGTTTTCAAAAATTCAAGTTATTTTATAAGTTTTGCAATTTTTTTGCATATAATATTTTTTCTCGGTAAGGGTTTGTCTCATAAAATTTTATGAGTTTGTTATTTTTAATTTTTTTTCTGCAAATTAAAAAAAAATTTATTATTAGATTAAATTAAATTGATCGTTGAAATTTTATTTTAAATACATAATTTTTAATTTTTGCAATTTAGTCCTTCTAACTAATTTTTATGGTATAATTTTATAGATTACACAAATATATTCCACAAATTTTGTATATTTTGATGAAGTCACACATGATATCATCCACTAAAAGGAAAATACAATTAATTTAGGCCACATCTGAATTAATAAAAATAAATAAATCTAAAATAAATAAATAAAATAAGGAAATGTGTGAAAGTGGGTGGAAACACCACCATTGTTGCCGTCCTTCGTTCTCTATAAATGGGGGTTTGATTTTTTCATTTAGGAGCTTTAGCAATTTCCATGAAAAAAAAAGAAAAAAAAACACTAAAAAAATGAAAATTCCTAATTTTTCAAGCTTTTGAGGTAATTTTTCTTGTACAAATTCTACTTTTGTTAGTTTCATTTTGAATCTTCATTTTAGTGAGTTTTATGATTGCTTGAGCTAATGGATTTCATTCCACATTGAAAGGCCAAGCATAAAAACAATGATCAAAGTTTATGTATTTTGTTGATATATTTGATTTTTATTGCATTTGTGTTGATTTTCATTATAATAATTTGTGTTTATTAGTAGAAATGATATTATCTTTATGAACATATGTAATATTTATCATATCATGTTCATCTTGATTCATGTTGAAATATTAGTGATTTTATGTATTTTCAAGTTTGATAAAAATTTGTTTATGTACTTATGATATTATCTATAAAATTTCATGATGGAAAAATTTTATTTTGGTGATATTCATCTTTGGCCAATCTGATTGGAATTGATGATGATGATGATTTTGTTTTTATTTTTGTCTTGATTTCATGGTTTTTAGGTTATTTTGTAATGTTAGTAAAAATATGGACTAAATTGCAAATTTTGTAGAACTTTTTTTAGGTCATTTTTGGCATGGCCGAGAGCTTCATGACCATAAGAATTCTGATTCATGTGTTTACAAACATGTTTTAGGAGTTTTTAACACTTTAGGGGTCGTTTTGTAATTTTAGAAAGTTTAAAGACTAAATTGCAAAATATGAAAAAATTGTGTTTTATGGCTAAAAGTGCTTGGCCGAACCTTCATGTACATTTTTCCATGATTTTTTTGTTGATTTTGACCTGGTTTGATGATCTGTTGCGATGTTTTGTGATGTTTTCCATGTAAGGGTCAAAATGCAATTTAGGAAGTTTAAGTTTGCAAAAAGATGAAAATTTTTGTTACAAGGCCAAGGTGTTTGGCCAAATCCCTGTGGATATCTTTGTTGTGTTTTTCATATGTATTTTCGTATATTGGTGATGTTTTATGATGTTTTTTCTTTGTAGGGACAAATGTAAATTTTAAAAGGTTAAGGGATTAAATAGCAAATTTTAGTAATTAAAGGTAAAATGGTCATTTTTGTCACTTTTAAATATTTCTATTATTCCTATGGTCTTTTATAGGGTAAAGGAATTTTCAAAACTTTCGTATCCTCTCGATGTTTCATAGGGTACGCAATGAAATTTTCAAAAGTTTAGGGGCTTGCTTATAATTTTTGCATTTTAAGTGAATTTAGAATTTTAATTTCCCTATTTAGGGTAAATTAGAGTACCAAAATACTTTCATGTCGAAGGTATACTTAAAGCATTTTGGTAATTTTACCTAGAATCGGGTCCTAGATAGTAACCAGGATGCTTTTAGGTCGAAGGTGCATTTTCAGGATAGGTTTGTCATTTCAATATCGTATTAATGTCTATTAAGGTACCAAGATTCTTTCACATCAAAGGTATACCCTAAGGGTATTTTGGTAATTTTATGTAGAACTGAGTCCTAGATAGTAACCTCGATGCTTTTCTGTCAAATGTGCATATTTATGATAGGTTTGTCATTTCATCATCGTATTAGTGTCTGTTAGGGAAATTGGGATGCTTTTATTTCGAAGGTATACTTTAAGAGCATTTTGATAATTTTGCTCATCGAGATGCTTTTACGCCAAAGGTGAATATGTAGGGTTGGTTTAGCATTCTAAGATCATTTTAAAGTCAATTAGGATTACTATGATACTTTCATATCAAAAGTATACCTTAAGGGCATTTTGATAATTTTGCTTATCAAGATGCTTTTATGCTTTTATACTGAGATGCTTTTAGCCTTCTAAGATCATTTTAAAATCCACTGGGGTTACCAGGATACTTTCACATCGAAGGTAAACTTTAAAGACATTTTGGTAATTTCTTTTAAGTCGAGTCTTAGGTAAGCATCGCAATGTTTTTAAGCCAATGGTGCCTGTTTAGGATAGGTTCACAGTTTTATTAACATTTTTGAGTCCTTAGGATAACCGAGATATTTTTACATCAAAGGTATACCCTTGAGGTATTTTTTTAATTTTGCTTTAGAACCAAGTCTTATGTGAATAGTAGGATACTTTTATGTTGAAATACACATTAATAAGATGTTCGTCATATTAAACTGTTTTTAGGTCTTATGGTCAATATTTTTAATAATATCGGATATATATTTTTTTAAATTAAGGTAATGTCTCTTATTAAATTAATATGTGAAATTCCTACCAGAATATGTAAGGGGTTCTACGGATTATTTTAATAATGAGACACCCTTTTTCAAAATGAAAGTTAGGATTTTTCAATTTTTGTAAAAATAAAACCTTTCGTATTCTATAGGTTTTCCAGTAGGGTATGATGGAGAATGATAAAAATTTCATGTGCTTTTGGTTCTTCAGGAGGATATGAAAGATATTTTGATTTTTAAAATTATTAAAAAATGATTTTCTCATCCAGAGTAATAAATTTGTTTTATAAAATTTAATTTTTGAAATATGAGAATTATAATTAAATATTAAATATTGACATTGAATAAAAATCAAATTTATCTTAACACATGATTAATAAGGTATTGAATATCGAGCATCATAAGAAAGTCGATCCTTACTTTTGATTGTAACCAACTCCTGGACCTTTTTAAGCTATAATTGATATAAGCTCAAACCTCGAAATTTGTTTTTATGGGTTTTGTAGTCCTTAAGATATAAACTCCAGCAAATAACCAATCTCACCTAGCCAAAATAGATTGGAGGCGACTCCAAATAAATGGCTGCTTCATAATGGCTATTTAAAGAAGTTAAGTGAGCGATTCAACTTGAAAACTCATTCCCCAAGCATAAAAAATAGAGAATATTAATAATGATGTGAGCCCCAAATGTACGAAAAATAATGATATATATATATAGAAATAAGGGGTACATTTGACGTTTTAAGTCGAGATGGTCAGGATTCGTATCCGAGCTATGTTGTGACAAGTACGTAGTCAATGATACATATTTTGCATTTTCTTCCTGTTTAATTCCTAACAGCATGAACCAACTGCTTTAACATAAATCCAACTCAATTGTACACCTTGATTTATAGTGTATCAAAGATGGTTTTCACCAACTTCATATTAACCTCCACCCTACTACCCAAAGCTAAGACAGCTTCTATCATATACAACGCAAAAAACCCTTTTTATTATCTAAATCTGTTACAATGCATAATGGAGCCTTAACCTTCCTGAAATGAATTAGAAGGCAACACTCTACTACATCATGCCTTAATATCATCACTCTCATTTATAGATTTTTCTATAACCTCTACCCCACTGTAAGGAATGACAAACACTAGACTAACATTGGCATTCGTAATTGCAATGACATGGTTGGACCATCCCAAAGCATTATTTATTGTGTCAAAATGTTGAATCAATCATGTACACAATTGGTAACGCAAAAAGGTTACTTTCAAACTTAAAAACCCCTCAAAACCTATTTTTCAAATTGTATTCTCCTTTCTATTGTCACCTATAACAACCTCTCTAATTAACCTAACCAACCTACTCTAAGTGCAATGCGTGCTAACTTTAGCATTAGGCTAGAATTTTGTATGATCTTATGTTAGCTATATATGGCACTTAATATTTCATTAAACATATGCTATGAAAAAATAACTTTACTTGTGCAACTTTCATTTTATTTTTTGCACTAATACAATGACTTTGATCTATGTGTACTTTGGTTTTATGTTAAACCTATAAATATTATACTATTATAAATATGGACACATGTTTATATATTTATACATGTATGTTTTAATATATAAAAAACAATAATGGGTAAATTTATTTCATCTATATTCCTAAACTCACCATGACCTTTAATATGCAATCAATATAAGATATGCACACAACTAACTAACCCTAAATCCAAAAAACAAAGAATAAATACACCTAGCTTTCTTTTAATTTAGTTTATTCTAATCACCAACAAATCAAAGAAAGAGATAAACATTCGCCAACCAATGTACATACAAGCCCTTAGGAATGTACATATGAGTATACGACTAATGTATAAATGACTATAACTAAATGTACATATCAGTCAAATACTCCTTAAATACTTCTAAACTCCTTACAGAACAATGTCTCATATAAATTCTTTACTCACTTGAACATAATATATATAAACTATGTACGTATGACAAAAACAGGATATATATTCCATAAAACAAAATATACGTGTCAGTATAACTTAATATATGACTCATAACACAGAGCGTACCTTTCACTTCAACTAAATGTACATTGCATAATAAGTCAATGTACATATAAATGAGGCATGGTTAACGGGATCGTCCACATGACTTTATACCTTAACTTACTGCGTAAACACTTTAAATTGTAAGAGCACAACCCTAACTAAATTTATATCACAATCCACAACTTAAAAATCAAATAAAATTTTTCCACAAAAACTGCAAAAGTTTATCAAATGTCATACCAAACTACATCAAACGACTATATGACAAACATTGACAACACTCTTTCAAAATTAAAACACTTTGCCATCTATACATGGTTATTGTCAAAATTGTGACACCAAATCACTACCAATAGTACATTCGATACTAAAAGTCATTCCTTAAATATTTCCACGTTAATTAATCTTACTTGCTAATTTGTAACAATTGTTGCAGCTCCTACCAAATATGCAACCACTGTTAGTGGGGTTGCTGTAATCAAAGGCAAGACTTCTATGGGAATTGCATCTGATTACAAGAGCTTTACACATAAAGCAGCCCTACCTTTTGACAACTTAATCGTAGTATATTATGACTGGTAACATTCTAAGTTACAATAAAGCATTAAACAAAGAATCATTAATTGCAACTTGACAACTTAGTTGAAGCTGATGCAAATTAAGAATCATTAAACTCAAACTTTTAATGCTCATGCTACATTGTGTTATATTTTCACTCACTTATAACATTCTAAATTACAATAAAGCATTAGTTCTCATGAGTTCTTTGCATCCAAGAGTTATGTAAATGGTAGATATATTATAAGGTATTCTAACTTAATATTTATCATTTATGTTGCATATTTTTTTCTTACCCCTGCATAATCTGCTCTACTTCAATGTTATATTGTATGATTTTTGTTTTGACACCCTCATTATATACTACAGTTTCAAACTTTCATGAATATAAATATACTCCAAAATTAATTAATACCTCTATTAAAATTTCCCATTATTGATCATAACAACATGGTCCTAGACATAGAATGGACATTTATAAATTCCTTTTATAAAATTTTAAACCCAGTACGCATAAACATATGTACCACCTTTAATTATATCTTTCGTTTCCAAATTTTTTTCTCAGCACAATACACATAAACATATATTTTAACATTTTTTTCAATGTACTCTTGTAGAACATTTATCTAACTCATACAATTATAACTTTCATTTTTAAACTAACCCTAAATAGATTATGCTTAACAAGAGAACCAAAAAATTTTTTTCTTGCTAATTGAATTTAATATTGAAAGTACTAACTTCATACTTTAACTTCCATGGAATATGGCTTTCTCCGAAATTATGTAATCAAAAACACCAAAATCCACACCAATAATGAAAATTGAGATTGACTGACATGAAAAGGAAAATAAGGAGGGAAAACAACGTTGCATATATCAGGTCACAAATATGGAATGGATTTCAACAACAAAAGGTGAACTAGATGAAAGAGAGCCGATTTTTTCAAGTTAGGCTCAGAATAGGGTCGGCGACAAATAATTATGACAAATAAAAAACAATCCATACTTCAAGCTAGGGTTAATATTGGGCAAGGGAGGAAATTCTCAGAGGAGCCAATTCTTAACAATTTTGAATAGTAACTTTGTTGAAGGAAAGGGAAATTTAGGGATGAAAAATGGGTTTTCATTAAGGGTGTAATGGCAACTTATGTTTCTTTATTAGCATTTTTAATAATTGGTATTTCCTTTTATTTAATACATTTTCTATATTTCCCCTTTTTTCCTTTATTTTCGATATATTGGCATTTTTTTGAATTCTTTCATATTTGTTCTTCATGATGTATGGGTTAATATATAAATAGTTGCTTGAACTATACTCCATTTTACAATTTGATATGCAAAGAAAAATTTCAAAATATATAAAGAAAAAATTCAAAATTAAATATCAAAATTTTAATTTTGTTATGTATGTTTATATAAAGCTTAATAATTGATGAT
>JAQSVH010231628.1:0-12808 GCA_029448705.1 Adansonia digitata
TTTTTTGTGGAATTTTCTTGAGTTTTAAACTTCAAAGTTCTTTAAATATTTCCATTTAATCATCATTAAATAAGTTTATTAAAATTCATTTTATTTTATAAGTTTTACATTTTCATTTACAGTTTTCTACTTTGCATATTTTTTTGGGAGATTCTTTTGAATTAAAAATTTTTAAAATTCTTCAAATATTATTGTTTAATTCATATTAAATCAGTTTTGAAAATTTTAATTTATTTTATAAGTTTTGCATTTTTATTCAGAATGTTTCTTATTTTTAAAATACGAAGTTTTCTACTTTGTTGACTTTTTTAGGAAATTTTTTTGAATTTATAACTTTTAAAGTTCTTAAAATATTATTGTTTAATTCATAGTAAATTAGTTTTGAAAAATTCAATTTATTTTTCATATAACAAATTTTCCTCATAATGGTTTTTATCGTAAAATTTTACGAGTTTATTGTTTTTAACATTTTTTCTACATATTAAAAATTATATTTATTATTAGATTAAATTAAATTGATCATATGAAATTTTATTGTAAATACATAAATTTTAATTTTTTACAATTTAGCTCTTTTAATTAAATTTTATGGTATAATTTTATAGATTATACAAATCTCTTCCAAAATTCTCTAGACTTTGATGATGTCATGCATGACATATCCATTAAAAGACAAATTCAATTAATTTAGCTCAAATCTAAATTAATTTAAATAAAAAATCTAAAATAAAATAAAATAAAGAAAATAAAGAAAATGGTGGAAGTTGGTGGAAGTTCCACCCTTCACCATCCTCCACCCCTTATAAATAGGAGATGGGTTTCTTCATTCCAAGCTTTGGCCTTTGAACAAGAAAAAGAGAATAAAATACAAAAATACATGTATTTCCAAGCATTTTCAATGTAAAATTCTTGTAAAATTCTTAACTTTTGTTTATTTCTTGTTTGAATCTTCCTTTTAATGAGCCAAATGAATACTTGTACTCATGAATTTTAGTTCATGTTAAAAGGCCAAGTAAGATGGCTATGATAAAATTTTTTTGATTTTGTTGTTTTATTTAATTTTTATAAGAAATAGTTGATTTTCACTAAGATCGATTGTTTTTTGCATTTGTTGATATGTATATTATTATTTTCATGAATATATGCTCATGTAATTTTTTTTAATATTTTCATATTGCTCTATATTGATTTATTCACTATTTTTTTATGTTGTTATGCTTACTTATGCTTGGCGAAAATTCTAACATCCATGTATGTTAATATCTATGAAAACATGTGATGAAAAAAATATTTTTTGCTGAAACTATTAGGCTAGTAGAATCATGTAAGGGCTGATGTTATGATGTTTTAATTTTGTTTAGCTTATTTGGTAAATATAAAAAATATGGAGACTACATTGCAAAAATTGAAAAACATTTTTTATGGTCATTCAAGCATGGCCGATTGCTTGTAGATAACCTTATAAGTGTTTTTCTGGTTAGTCTAACATATTGGAATGTGTTTTATTTGTTTTATACCATTTTGGGGCCATTTTGTAATGTTAAAAAGTTTAGGGACTAATTTGCAAAATGTGAAAAAAATTGTTTTGTGGCCATAGGTGCTTGGCCAAATCAATTTCATGATTTTTGGTGTGGTTTTGTGATTTTTCATGATATTTTTTGTGTTAATTTATGATTTTTATTATGTAGGAACTAAATTGTAAAAATAAAAAATTTTGTTTCAAGGCCATCCGTCTTTTACTTCATGGCTCTTGATGAGCCTGAGGTAACCTCAAACTCTCCAAATTTAAATTCCTATACATTTAATGAGTTACAAGATACATTTAATGATCTTATAGTTAAGTTTGAGGAAATGAACTCTAAAGACAAGAAAATGATTTCAAAATTTAAAAATGAAAATGATGTACTATTGAAATCAAAAGTTGTTTTAGAGAATGAAAACAAAGATTTAAAAAATGATTTTAATTATTCCAAGCTAAGAATTAACATTTTAAATAAAGTCAATTTTGATTTGAAAAGAAAGATTGAAAGCTTGGAACAAGAAAAGAAAATCATTTTGGACAAATCTTTTCAAGTTTATATGATTAAGTGCTTACATTGCAATTTTCATTGTCATAATTTGCATACTTGTCCTATTAAGAAAAGGACACAATTTAAAGTTAGGCAAGTATGGGTTCCTAAGGGAACAAGAGGCTTTGAGACTAACATTCATTGACCCAAAGCAATTTGGGTACCAAAAACCAAGTGAAAGTCTCTTGTAGGTGTGTTAAAGCAATACAAATGGATGCTCTAGACATATAAAGAAGTGCGATGGGTAACCTCTAAGCTTTAAAATTTTGATGTGTGGATTGGTTATTCATGTTGTGATTATTACTGCTTTATTGAATTTAAAAAAAATATTTGTTTTTAATAAATGGGTTTAATGAAAATTCCTGTTTTATATCTTGAGCAACTATGAGCTTAAATGTGCATGCATTTGATGATTTAGTTCTTGATGATAATATGTTAAATTGATTAATGAAATGTTGATATAAATCATAATTTAAGAATGATTTATACATAGAAGGTTGATTTTGTTAAACTTCATGCCATAAGTCATTTAGAAGCTCTATTGTATGACTAAATCATATGCATATCCTTAGGGGAAGCATTTAGAGCTTACTTATAAGATACAATGCAATAAAAATGCATTAGTAAGCTCTTAAGTCTCTTTAATACTTTATATTCAATTATATTTGCATGAGACTCAGGATGTTTGATTAAGTTATAAGTTCATGATTTATGGCTCAAACAAGTTGGTAAACATTAAAAATACTTTGTAAACTTGTGTGTATGTGGTTTGAATGAAAATATTTTGGTTGCATATTACCTTACTTATGAGACCAAATATGCTAATTCATTCGAACTTGATTTTAAAAGTTATACTAATCCAAACTTTGATTATTCATATGAGCTTAATTGTTTAAAATCAAAAGTTTGCATTAGAATATAAAATCATGGGTTTTGGAATGCTAAATTGCATATTTTTCTAAGCATTTTTTAGGATAGTCAAGGCAAGTATCGATACTTAGGGCCCTGTATTGATACAATGAACAAAAACCCAACTTGTATCGATACAATGAATTTTGTATCGATACATCACTATGTGTATCAATACAAAAGCCCACTATATCAATACAACTAGTGAATATTGGCCAATTTCGCGTTTTCTTTGGCTCTTAAATTCAAAATTGGTCTCCTTAATGAGTTTTCACTTGAAATCCTTCAATTTTATGATTTCTCAACCTTGATAAACCTCATTTCATAACTCGTCACATGCTTAAACATCATATTTGATTCATTGATGAGTGTTTCACAAATCAAATACATTAAGTGCTTATATTGCCTCATAATGCTCAAAAATACAAAATTTTCTATACATCATTATTTTTTTGCAATAATTGGTACCATATATGCTTAATGCTCTTCATTCATCAATATTTGGTGTCACTTATTTGAAAATGCCATTGAGCTCATTGACTCTTTCATTCCTAACTAAACCAAAGCTTATTGAATATTATTTTATAATTAAAATCTTGGTACCTCTAGTGCTCACCTTTTCCCAAGATTGTTTTTAAGCTTTGCATAGTTCATGGAGATAAATCCATCCTTGAAAAATGAACACTTGCATAGCAAAAGGAATCAAATTAAGCATACAACATCTTTAAATAAAACCAAAACCACCAAGGAATGTTTAAACACTAAAAATGATGATCCTCTAAGTTATAATGAGCAAATCATCAAAGTTTGGTAAGGTTGAGATAATCATTAAAGAAATGCTTAAATTCTTATCTTTTAGCATTAAGTTTGGTGACATACATGAGTCAATTATATATATAATTGGTATTCTAGTATGTAATGTATGCTTAAAATGTTTGCTTTGAATGAATCTTTGAACATGTTTAAGTGCATAATTCTCATATTTAAATATGTTCTTTGATTGAATGTTTGCTCAAATAATTTTATTGACATATCATAAATAAACAAATGATCTTCTAACCTATGGAAGTTTGTTATGTTTTTCTTGAATTTTTTTAACCTTTCATATGCCATCTATTGCAGTATGCATGTGTACTAAAAATTCAAAAATTTGTATCTATTGTGCATGTAAATACAAATTGGATTAATAATTCTTAAAATCCTTCAACAATTAGTATGTTCTATCTCTCAAATGTGCTTAAATGACTACAAATGAATACAAAAATTGGATGAACTACACATTAGGACTTAAATGCATATATTTTCTCAATAGTATACATGCTCTTAAATGTTTCATACTTAATATACCTTCTAGAAATCTTGCTGAAATTAGTCCTTTAGCTTTGAATTAATCTAATTTCACCTTTTTAGTATTCCAAAAAAGGGGAGAGTTTTAGGGGTTGATTTGCTTGCTTGTACTTCATTTATATATATATATATGTTTACACTAGCAAAAAGGAGGATTTCACATGTGCTTACATTATTTATATTATTAAAATCCTCAATATTTTGTGTTGGTACTCTTGAAGCCAAACATGACCAAAAATGCCATTGCCAAGTGTTTCAAAACCTTTTTATAAAATCTAAAAAAAATTCATTTCATAATGCTTTTATTAAAGGAGAGTTTTATTGAAAAGCTTTAAATGTTTAAGGAGGAGTTTTACAAGCAAATTCACCTTAAGTTTTATCATATCAAAAAAGGGGAGATTGTTAGCCATATTAGCTTTAAATTAATCTCAATTTTGATATAACTAAAACTTAAGCTTAATTAGCTTGTGTTTAAATATTTTCAAGATTAGTATTTTTTCCATGAAACATTTTGTAAGCACTTTAAAAAAATACTTAAAAGTGTCTTAACTCCTTCAAGCACTCAAAAATGTGTTATTAATACATACTTTTATATAAAACATTTTTTAGATAAGTTTTACATGTTTTAAAGTCATGAAAAAACTCTTAAAATTGGTTTTCATATAAATGTATCGATATACTATGTGTTTGTATCGATACAGTACTTGGCAGCAGCCAAATAATCTTAAAATGTAGAAATCATTGTTCAAGTATCGAGACAGATTATTCTGTTTTGATACAGCACTATTCATTGTTCAACGGTCATATTCTGGATAACACAGCTTATCAATACCCACTCAATTGTATTGATACAGAGGCATGGGAAACAATGGGAAATAACATTTTAAAGGCTCTAATAGCTATATTCCTTCACCATCCCCAATGGCTATAATCATGATCAAGGCTATAAATAAGCCTTTCCAACACTTTCAACAAGAAGAAGAACCAAGCGATTGTGCTTAGAGTCAAATCTTTCATCTTTTCCATCATTTTTACTAAGTAGTTAACCTTTGTATAAGATTAATTCTTTCTATTTTTGTATTCTTCATTTTGTATCTTTAGATACATATTTCCCTTGAGCCAAAATTCTTGTAAACACCTAACCTTTAGAGGTTCTATTTATTTACACTCAAATCCTTATAAAAGGGAGGTTCATACTTAGCCATTAAAAAGTAAAGAAGGTTCCTATTTAGCCTTCAAAAGTATGAGAGGGTTCTATCTTAGCCACAAAAGACAGAGGGTAGAGGTTCTTTGAAAGATAGGAGTGTAAAGGTTATACCTCATCCTTGAAAGGTAGACAATTCAAGTTAGTGAATTGTGAAAATCCAAGGCAAGTGAGGCCGAGATGAGGACATAGGCAATTGAGGTCGAACCTTTCTAAACATTGAGTTTGCTTCTCCTTCCCTTGTCTTTAATTATTTATTTCTATTCACTAACTTGCATTCTAAAGTCTATTGTTTAGATTTTTCAATTTTATTTATCAAAGTATTAATTTACAAAAGTTTTGAGAAATCAATTCACCCTCTTTTAATTTCATTCACCGCTGAAAGTTCTAACAAAAAGTTAAAGTCATTCTCAGAAACCAAAATAGAAAAAAAGGAAGGTGCATCATGCCCCATTGATTTCCTACACTGAGTTTTTTCCTTTGCTTATTTAAAATTAGATGATCTTTGTTATTCCAACAAAGCCTAGAAACTTTCTACCTAGAGTGGTATAATTCGAAAGTCGATGCAACATTTTTCTCTAAGGATTTCAACAACCAATGCATGTTGTTCAATGTGAGGATAATTTAGAATATTCAGCATGGTTGACTAACAAATCACAGGCTACTGTAAATTTTGAATTAAATTGCTTGGATGATTACTTCCCATTTCATAAGCTTTTGGATTTGTCTTCTTTGCTAAAGAATTTGGTAAAGAGTCATATACTGGTTATCTTTATGGCATAATTGAGATGACAGGAAATAACCATGCATCTGATGGAATTTTTAAGCTTGAGAACTTAAAGTTTGCTACACCTTCTAATATTCCACTAGCTGATCTACGATTCAGCCCTCTAGGATGCAAAAATTTCAAGTTGGTGGAGGCCAATTAGGGGCGATTGTCTAAAGGTCATCGACCTTATTATAGTATACCAATCAGTAGCAATTTCTATCTTGACTCAAACTTTGTATATATTTTTTAAAAATTATAAATTATGAAATGAATTTTGATTTGTAAATAGTATGCATACTGTCATCGACCATGAATTTTGTTAATAATGATTTCTAATATCTAAGATAATGAGAACATTTTAAAAAAAATTTCTTTGGTAGGTGATCACCAATTGCTTGAACCCTCTTAGAAAGGTCTTTTACTTCCATATATATGATTATCTCAGACATTCAACCATGGACTTTCACCATCAGAGACCTTTCACATATAAATGTTCTTTTTTGTGGATTCCTTGAAGGTCAAACAAATAGGTTATGCTGCTAAAACATTCATATGCCGATAGTTTGATATGTGTTAAAATAATTATAGTAAGTTCAAGATCTTTCTCATTTTGATAACCCTTTTGCCATAATTTCCAAGACACTATTCCAAATCCTTGATTTAAGAAGAATAAGACTAAAAGTGAGTTAAAAACACTTTTTCTTTTTGAAGAAAACCTTTTCAAACTAATTTTTGATGCATAAGATATGAGATATGAGATTTTTTCTAAGCTAATTCGATTTTTTTTCTTAAAGGGTCAACCAATCATTGGTGGCTATAAAGCCAATAATATTGAGGGGCATACCTTAAACCTTTGTTTAGTGCAATATCATCTTATTGAAGTATTAAAAATGATTTAAAAAAGAAATGATCATTTTTCCTAGTGAAGTGCTTGAGAAGTTCAAATGGCTATGTTTGAAATGAGAAATGGCCTTCTTTCTTTGTCCCTTTTCAAATATGGAAAATTATCCCTTTCTTGTCCCCTTTGAGCCTGATAATTTATTTTCTTTCTTTTTTGAACC
Organism: Adansonia digitata; assembly: GCA_029448705.1. Lineage (NCBI taxonomy): Eukaryota > Viridiplantae > Streptophyta > Magnoliopsida > Malvales > Malvaceae > Adansonia > Adansonia digitata. The sequence continues at coordinate 7,360 of JAQSVH010231628.1, forward strand.
CTAATCAAGGATCACCCTCTACACTAGGGGCAAATGACGTAAAGCTTCAAAATTAGAAAGAGTAAATTTTGTCTTAAATTTACAAGAAGATTATGTTTATTGTCACAACAAAGTCAAAAATCAAGCAAAGTTCAAGAAAGTTCGAGTTTCAAGTTCAAATATTCAAAGTGAAAAATAAAGAAAGTTTAAATTTCAAATTCAAATATTCAAAGTAAAAAATAAAGAAAGTTCAAATTTCAAGTTTTCAAAGTAAAAAAAGTAATCAATCAACAAAGTTCAAATTTCAAGTTCCTTCAAAATGAAGAATGAAACAAGCAATAAATAAGGAAATTATAGATGTGTTTTGCCTTGGAAGACATGCCTGGTCGAATTCTGCTGAAGAAAAGTAACCCTTAAATTCATTACCCTTAAACATTTAATTTGGGCCTCTTTATCTTTTTCTTTCTAAACCTTGAATCATGGCCTACGTTACATACCTAATAAAGTTTATTTTGATCAAACATAACAATCTAAGCTATCGGGACATTCTTAGGAAGCTTTTTATAAATTCATTTTTTTGAATGATTTTTTAGTCCTCAAGAATATGATGGGGCAAGCTTAAAAGCCTTGGAATTACTCCTAAAATAGTAAAGATAACAATCAATAGGAGAGAACCCTTCATATTAATTTAAAAATCACCCTAACCTATGATTATTACGTGACATCAACAAAAGGTTAAGTCAAATGCCCAAACATTGATTCCTTTCAAATAAACTTTCAAAACTTTTATGTCCAACCTTGGGAATTGATGCTTACCAAAAGATTTTCAAATCAACCCTTTGAGACTTGGTGTTTACTAGCATTAGTTTAACACCTATCAGACTATTGTATTTAAAGATTAAAAGGATGTTATAACTTGATTGTTTGCCTTTCAAGGAATTCCCATAAAAGGAACATTAACCTAAATTTGGTCTTAATAAACCTTTACTTTGTTATATCAATTTCTTTAAGACAAATTTTAGTAATGCCACCCCATTTGTGCCCCTAAATTTATTTCTTCATCTTATTCAAAGAAGTCCCTAATAGTGATCATCGATTACAACAGAAAGTTTTAACATCATAATGAAGATAATAAATCCATTATCCTTGATATTGGAAAATCCATGGTTGACATTATTTTGGAATTTTCGTAGGTTTTGTCAAGTAAACTTTTTTCCCAGGTCAAAATGAAAAGATGATCCGATTACATAAATCCTAAAATTCTAATGAATTATGATACTTTTTATCATTGCAATAGAAGTCTGAGAATATGCCTTAAGAAGATAACTATCCAACTGTATAAATTATATTTTTAAATTAGTGAACCCTAATTTTATATTTTTATTAGATGATTTTGCAAGAAAGATTGCAATTCTCTTCGAAAATCTATACTGTCCCATGTGATCCTATGGTAAAGTAGGTGATGAAGGCTTAGAAAAAGCTTTGACGATGATATTCGAAACATTTAGAAATTTTAATCCAAAAAACCGCTTTTTAAAGTCTTCAATGGTGATATTCAAACCACCCATAAAAATTTGAACTAAATTCTTTATGATCACCGGGATGATTCTATGCCAAAGGTGTATAGAAGGAATAAGTTCATTGGTGTTAGAACCAAATCCTTTGTGATCATAGGGATGCTTTTATGCCAAAGGTGAACAGGAGGTATAAGTTCATTGGTGTTAAAACTGAATCCTTTGTGATCAACGGTAAGGTGTATGAGAGGAAGAGATTAATTAGTGTTAGAACCAAATCCTTTGTGGTCTATGGGATGCTTCTATGCCAAAGGTGTACAGGAGCAATGTCATGACATGGCACAGATATGAATCCTGACCGGCCTAACTTAAAATGGTGAATGTATCCATTGTTTCTATATAAATATCTATATATAAGATTATTTCCTTTTATTTTTTAGGGGTCCATATCCTCATTAATATTATTTTTTGTGCCTCGGGATCGAGATAAATCCCTCATTTGACTTCTCTAAATAATCATTACAAAACGACCATTTATTTTAGAGTCACCACCAATTTTGTTTTGGCCAAGTGAGATTGAACACTTGCCCGTGGTTATATTTTAAAGATTTTGAAATCCATAAGACCAAACTCCAAAGTCTGCGCTCATACTAGATATCATATAAAAGTGTCCAGAAGTTGGCTACAATCATAAGTAAGGATCAACCCTCTTATGATACCTAAAAATCAGTACCTCATTAATTACGTGTCAACTTGAATTTTAATATTTGTTCAGTTTCAACGCATGGCATTGAATTATAAATTCCCAAAGTAATAATGAAAAAATTTTTTATTCCGTGTTAGGAAGATCAGGTTTTTAAAATTTTGGAAGTCAAAATTTCTTACATACTCTATCAGAGGAACAGTGGAACACGAAAGATTTTTATCATTCTCTTTTGCATCCCAACGGAAAACCAAAGGAGCACAAAAGGTTTTAAGATTCAAAATATCTTTCGCACCCTAATGGAGAGCCAGAGGAATGCGAAAGTTTTTATAATTTTTTTCAAAATTTATAAAAATCATGATTTTTATTTTGAAAAAGATATCTCTTTATTAAAATAATTTGTAGAACCTCTCTCATATTTTGGGAGAAATTCTACGTATTATTCTAACTTGGAGACATTGCTTTAATTTTCTAAAAAGAAAATTTCATATTTATTGAAAATATTCATAGAATATCCTAGACTCAATAACAATCTAAAATGATGAACCTATTCTTCATATGTACCTTTGATATGAAAATATCATAATAATCACATAGGACTTGGTTCAAACGAAATTACTAAAATGCCCTTAAGGTATACTTTCGACATGAAAGTATCCTGGTACCCCTAATGGACAATAAAATGACCTTAAAAGGCTAAACGAATCCTAAACATTCACCATTGGCATAAAAGCATCTTGGTGAAAAAATTACTCAAATGCCCCTAAGGTATACCTTCGACATGAAAGTATCTCGATACCCCTAATAGACACTAAAATGACCTCAAAAGGCTAAGCAAATCCTAAAACATTCACCTATGGCATAAAAGCATCCAATAAAAATGATGAAAATGCCCCATAGGGTATACTTTTGACATGAAAATATCCCGGTACCCCTAATGGACACCAAAAAATAGGGAATGGGTTTCTTTATTCCAAGCTTTGGCTATTGAAGAAAAAGAGAAAAAACACCAAAATACATAGATTTGCAAGCATTTTCAAGGTAAAATTCTTGTAAAATTCTTAATTTTTGTTTATTTCTTGTTTGAATCTTCCTTTTAATGAGCCAAATGAATACTTGTGCTCATGAGTTTTTGTTCGTGTTGAAAAGCCAAGTAAGATGGCTATGATTAAAATTTTTTGATTTTGTTGTTTTAGTTAATTTTTATAAGAAATAGTTTGATTTTTGTTAAGATCAATTGTGTTTTTTGTGTTCGCTGATATGTATATTATTATTTTCATGAATATATGTTCATGTAATTTTTGAAATATTTTCAGGTTGTTTTATATTGGTTTTTTCATTATTTTTTATGTTTTATGCTTATTTATGCTTAAAACATCCATGTACATTAATAATTATTAAAATATGTGATGAAAAAAATTATTTTTTACTGAAATATCATGTTGGTAGAATCATGTGGGGGCTCATTTTGTGATGTTTTATTTTTGTTTAGCTTATTTTGTAAATATCGAATATATAAAGACTACATTGCAAAAATTGTAAAACTTTTCTTATGGTCACTCAAGCATGGCCGTTGGTTGTAGACAGCCCTAGAAGTGTTTTTATGCTTAGTCTAACATATCAAAATGTGTTTTATTCATTTTATACCATCTTATGGCCTTTTTGTAAATTTTGAAAGTTTAAGGACTAATTTGCAAAATGTGAAAAAAATTGTTTTGTGGCCATAGGTACTTGGCTGAATCATTTTCATGATTTTGGATGTGGTTTTTATGATTTTTCATGATATTTTTTACGTTAATATGATTTTTATTATGTAGGGTTAAATTGTAAAAATGAAAAATTTTGTTTCAAGGCCATCCATACTTGGCCGATTGCTTATGTATATTTGTGAAAGTGTTTTCAAGTTTATTCTAATATATATGAATATGTTTTATGCATTTTCCATCATTTTGTGGTTATTTTATAATTTTAGAAAGTTTAAGGGCTTGTTTGCAAAATTACAAAATTTTTGGTCTAAGGCCATAGGTGTCTGGCCAAATTGAAATTGTGAATGTTGGTATGATTTCCATAATTTTTTGTGATGAATTTTATGTTTAATTATGATTTATTTTGTATAGGGACTAAATGGCAAAGTTAAGAAATTTCAAGGACTATTTAGAAAAATTTTCATTTTAGTTTGTACAACACTTTTATATTTTAAAATATTTTTAACATTCCTATGGCCTTCCGAGGGGTGCAGAAATTATTAAAACCTTTCATATTCTCCTAGTTTTTGTTAATGTACGAGATGTAATTTTGAAAAGTTTAGGGACCTATTAGCAATTTTTGCATTTTAGGTCAATTGTGATATTTAAGTTACCCATAGAGGGTATTATGTCATTTCATATCATTTTTGAGTCCTCTAGGTTTTCAAGATATTTATAGGTCGAAGATAAACCTTAGGGGTATTTTAGTAATTTTTTAGAATCAAGTCCTATGTGATCACTAGGATACTTGTATGTCGAAAGTGTATAGTTGGAGTGGATTCGTTTGCTCATAATGTCATCCAACCGTTTAGGAAGGTGTATATCCTAAGGGCATTTTAGTAATTTTTCTCAAACCTAGTATTAGGTAAGCACCATAATGTTTTTAGGCCAAAGGTGTATATGCAGGATAGGTTCATCCTTTTATTATCATTTTTTAGTCCGTAAGATAATTAGGATTCTTTTACATTAAAGATATACCCTAAGGGCATTTTTGTTGTTTTACATCGAACCAAGTCTATGTGATTACTAGGATACTTTTATGTCGAAAGTACACATTAGTTTTGGTTCATCATTTTAGAACATTTCTGCATCGTAGGTTAGTTCGTTAATATTTTAGCAAAATTAGATTTTTTTTTTTTAGAAAATTAACGTAATGTCTCTTAATTAAATTAATAGATGGAATTCCTACTAGAATATGTGAGGGGTTTCACAGAATATTTTAGTACAAGAGACCCTTTTCAAAATAGAAAGTAAGGATTTTTCAATTTTCAAAAAAATAAAACGCTTCATATTCCACCAACTTTCTAGCAGGGTATGAAAGAAAATGATAAAAACTTTCATGTTCTCTTAGTTCTCCAAGAATGTATGAAAGATATTTTGAATTTCAAAAATATTAAGACCCAATTTGCTCATTCAGAATAATAAAATTTGTTTCATAAAATTTTATTTTAAAATATGAGAATTATAATTAAATATCAAATATTGGAATCGAATAAAAATCAAAATTT
>JAQSVH010231639.1:0-12808 GCA_029448705.1 Adansonia digitata
TCTCTTAACTTTATTACAAGCTCCTATATTTTTATTATACACAATAATTTTTTAAACTTTAATTTGCTTAAAATTAATTTTTTTTGACTTTTCACTTATATTCAAATAAGTTTTTAATTTTTAGTTTATACCTAAATAAATCTTCATCATAAACCAATTTTTCAATTGAAATAAGAACTCATTTAATACAATAAAGGTATATATATGAACTTACTTAAAAAATAATTAAAGATTTTTTTAATGTTTTAGATATCTATACTGTTTATAAAGATTTTAATTAAGTTTAGTGTCATAAGTTAAATGACTCTAACACAGTCAATGAAAATATAAAAAAACCAATAAATAAAATAATGGTAATAATGTCTTATGAGTGAAGTGATATCAAATCAATCAGTGAATGTATAAAAAACCAATAAATAAAATAGGGATAATAATGTTTTTTAATATTTTGTATAATATTTTCATAATAAATTACTTATTTTTAAAAAAATTCATCCACTTTTATTTAAAAAAAATACCAATATAAAAAACTATCCAACTCTTAATAAACTATCCATTATCATTCGAATAACTTCTCAAACTTAAAAAAAAAACTACCTATTATTTTTTAACTTCTCTTAAAAATTATCTTTTTTTTTATTGTTATTTTCAAAATACAAAACTTATATTAAAAAATCCATTTTAATCACCCATGTCGTGGGTGTATCAAGTTCTAGTATATATGACCCATATGTAAAACATCTCTTGTCTCGAATGTCTACCCGACTATATTTGAATTCAACTGAAATGGATATGTAAAAATATTAAAAATTATTTTATACTAATTTTTATATATTTTATAATTAAATTTACATAAAAATATAAATTAAATAATAATTCTTACTTTCAACTGAAATGTAATTATATTTGAATTCAACTGAAATGGAGGAACTTTTTTTTTTACTTTCAAGTATTTCACAGACATTCGCTTATTCTTTTTTTTTTTTTTATAGTGAAATTCTTTTGTATTCTTACTTTTCAAGTTCTATAAATATAATACTCCTTCCATTCCAAAAATACCCTTAATAATTGTCACAAATTAATGTCTAGTTTAAAATTTTATAAAGGAATCATTCTTACCTTTTTATTATTACTCTTAACAATGCCCATCTCAAATTTATTTATTTTTTAAGTTCAAGGCAATAATTTTTTTGTAAAAAAATTATATATGGTCAATATAAAAAAAAAATTTAACTTGGAATTTCTTAAATTTTGTCTAAACTTAAAATCGGATTGTATACGTTTGGGGTAACTGGAGCATTCATATATATATATATATATATATATAAAGAAGGATCTACCTACACTAGTATAAAACTCTTTTCACTTCCACTATGTAAAACTAAAGAGTTTTGCATTTTTTTCTAGATATTGATTAACATTCATTCAACAGATAAGAGAGTTAACAATAACTAAAAAATAAATGATGTTGACTTTTGTAATTAATCACTGGATAAATGCTAACCAATGGTTAGGAAAAAATGTAAAATATTTTATTTTTACACAAATATAAGTGGATCTTATTTTATACATATATATATATATAAATATAGACACACATAATAGTGAATAAAGGAGAAGAAGAACAGAGTAAGGTCAAAAAGCTATAACAACTTCTTTCGTCATATTTTCACGTTGCCAAATTTTCATTTCAGAATTCTTAAAACTATATTTTATTTTCATTTTTCAAAATCCTATTTTATTACCGTTTTCATTTAACTAATACTTTTAATTTTTCTATATTTCATATTAAATTTCAAGATTATTTTTACTAGTTTATATTAACAATCATGAAACGCTAAAATTTTAATATTATATAAAAAAAACCAAAGTTTTTATTCTTTAATGAAAAAAAAAGAAACATATAAAAAGGACTAAAAGTTATTTTTGGAAATACAAAAATTAATAAATGGATATAAAAATTTTTATACATAATCTTTAAATAATAACGATATAATTACAAAAAAGTTAGTAAACATCTAGGGGCATTTGGTGTTTTGTCGTGTCATGATTTCAATGAATGCGATTACAAAAAAAAAAAAGTAATATTATCGTTTTTGGAATACATGAAAAAATGCTGATTAAAATTTAGAGAAAGTTACATTGACACCTTTGGTTCATTAAATATTTTATTATAAATTTTGTGATAATTTTCGAAATTATCCTTATCATATAAAATGCAAAATTTATTAATTTTAATATTTTTCAATTATGTTTAATTTAACAAACATTAATTTATTATTAAAAAAAGTCAATTAATCTATTTATGTTTCAAATATAATTAATTTATTTAATAAAAATATAATAATAAATTTATCTCAAAATTAATATATGATTAAATTAAATATACATTTTAAATATTTAATATCTATTTGAATTAGAATATTGCAAATTGAAATTTGATTTTATAGTAATTAAAATAATTTTAAAGTTAATTAAATTTTCATGAATTTTAGTTATAAAAAGTATTGTTTTATAAAAAATTGAATGAAAAAAATAGGAAGAAAGGTAATTTGTTCATCTTTTTATTAAAATATTACAAAATTTTTTATTTATCGAAATAAATCATTTTCAGATTATTTACTAAAATACGTTGATTTTTGGATTTAAGTGAGAAATCATCAAATAAAATGATGATATGCTCAATTGTAGATGAGAAATTCAGAAATCAGCACCTAATGGGTCGATTTCTCGCTTGTACTTGGGAAATCGACACAGTAGGTGCCAATTTCCTATATAATTAAAAATATTAATTTTTACAAAATAAATTAAAAAAATTCTTTAATTATCTATTTAACTGATTGGCATGAAGAATCAACATTTGAAATGTTGATTTTTGAAAGTAAAAGAAGAAAAAAATAGATTTAATTGAAAAATTGTCAGTTCATAAGTTGATTTTTCGTTGCTTCAGAATCCTTTTATCATGTGATATTTCATATTTCGCAAACACAGAGAGTTTAAGGTATAGGGTTTATAGTATAAAGTTTAAGATTTATTAACATAAAAAAGATATAGCTAATGAATGGATTCTTGATGGAATCGTATTCCTTCTAAGATAAAATAAGTTGATAAGACTAATGCATGAAAATCTGACTTCTTTTGATATGAAATAAGTTGATAAGACTAATGCATAAGAATAATATTCCTTCTAATATGAAATAAGAAGTTGAGAAGACTAATGTATGAGAATCAAATTTATTCTGATATGAAATAAGTTGATAAGACTAATGCATGGAATTAAAATTTTTTTTCGTATGAAATAAGTTGACAAAAAATAAGCTAATAAGACTAATACATGAGAATCAGATTCTTTCTGATATAAAATAAGTTAATAAGACTATTGCATAGATTGTAAATATCAAACAACATGGATTAGACTAATGCATGAGACGAATTCAGAGATTTAAATTGGAATAAAATTTTTTTGACTATCTTAGGTTGCATTATAAATATGAGTTCATCATTGTCACTTTTGTTCTCACTTGCTCTTTGTTGTTTTTTGAGTTTAGTGATAATGCTTCTTCATTCTCTTTTTTGTTGTTTTATACTATTAACAAACATTGTTAGTATTTTATTTGATCAAAATTTGCATATTAAAAGCTAGTTAGAGGTAACTATTTCTACTTGAATATGTTAAACCATTCTTTAAATATAATATTCAATGCTTATGTGTTATAATTTGGATGATATTTGATGCAAATAGTATTTGTTTGTAGGTTAAGTACATAACATGAGCAATAGATTTGTTGCACTTTTCTATTTTAATGGACAAATTGTTAACAGTGACGAATATGTTACTTTTCAAAGTGATCATCCTAAAAGCATTATTATTAATGAAAATATCATAATAGAGGAACTGAAGGTCAAAATTGATACAACAATCAAAGCTGTGAATAGAAATAGAGTATTGGAGATCAAATGTTGGCTTCCTGTTTTCATGGGAAAAGGATCTGTCCAATATAGGACGTTCCCACTTAAAGATGATGATGACGATGATGATGATGATGATATAAGATACATCTTTGATGTTCATCAGCAAATTCTTAATGTCGATGCAATTGAGTTATATGCCGACCTAAATGATGTACATAATGGTGCATTCATATATTCCTAATACAGATGTAAAAATGTCATGGCCGTTTGAAAATCTAGAATGTCAACCTTCTTCAGATGCACAACTGTTGATAAATAATTTGTATGAATCTTTTCATTATTCATATGTGTCATTAACAGTTCTTAACACCGACGATGATAAGCCATACTACTTTATGATGATAGACTCTCTAATTAGAGGTGTTGAAATGGAAGATTAATAACTAATTTCATTTAATGCTGATTCTAAAATGTCATATAAAGCCCTCAGTAATTATATTGGTTACTTTAGTAGGCCTGAATTGTATGCTGAATTTGATACGGTGATGACAACAATGGTCTTACCCCAGATGTTAGTGTTGCTATCAACTTTTCTTATTGGTCATCTAGTGGTAGAGCTACTGATCTTCTTTATTAGTATAAGCCTACTTCTTATATGCTTACCCTCGATTTGGATGTAATGTACATGGCAGAATTTTCAAAATATGCTCATACATCAAGGTTGCTGACAAGTTAGAATCCATTTAGCAGTGATCTATGAGTTAGGATGTAATTCACAATGAAAAATATCATGGTTTTAGCTGTAAAGCATTACAACATCAAAAACTCTATAGCTATAAAGTAGTAAAATTATCGTTGAACAAATATCATGATCAATGTATAATGTATGGCTCAAGATGCAACTGGAGCATAAGGGCAACATTGTTGAAGAAGAAACAAGTATGGGGGATTAAAAAGTATATTAGGCCTCATACTTGTTCAACTATGGGAAAACATAGATAGTAAAGTAGAAGGCAATTGTTAAACTATTTGGTGATTAGTATAATCGTACAATGATCTGCCAAAGTGGTTAGGGACAATACAAAATTTTGCTCCTGGCACAATAATGGAGTTATAAACCATACCTGCATACCATGGTCATCGAATGCTGCAAGGTATTAGTATTTTCTATTAACTTTTTTGGCCATTCAAGTCTTGTATTGAAGCTTTCCCTTTTGTAAACCTAATGTCCAAATAGACGGTACATTCTTCTATGAAAAATACAAAGGAACATTGTTGTTAACTGTTGCACAAGATGACAATCGAAACATAGTACCAATTAACTTTGCCATTGTGGAGGGTAAGATAAAAAAGGCATGGCCATTTTTCTCAGCAATTTGTGCAGACATGTTGCTACATAACTTGACATATGCTTGATTTCTGATCAACAAAAATCCATCAAATGTATGATCAAAGACTCAGATAGTGCATGACAACCTCCATATGCATATTCTAGGTATTATATTCAACATATTGTACTAACTCCATGAGAAGGTTTAACAATAAGAAGTTACGTTGATAAGTTGTTAACATGGATATCCAATCATATTTATGGTTATTTAATCTCTTACAGCCTTCTCAATTTTTATTTTTATAAACAAATTGTTAACAAGTCTATAAATTAACATATGATTTTAACAGCATATGAGTTGCGGTGATCCCACTTTCAGTGGTATTATGAAAATCCTTATGTAAAAAATGCAAAAGTGGTCAATTGGATTAATAGAATCCTGAGGAAGAAGTGGGCTCAATCATATGATGAGGGAAGATGTTATGGACATATGACAACAAACGTGATTGAATGTATAAGTTCAGTGTTGAAGGGGACTCGTCCTTTTCCTATAACTATTTTAGTGAAAGCCACGTATTTTAGATTGGTAGAATTATTTAAGGTGATGGGGAACAAGTAGCTAGCAATAATGGCGGCAGGCCATAATTATTGTGAAACAGTCACAGTTGTTATGCAAGAAAATCTAAGAAAAGTTAACTTTCACTTGGTTTGTGGGTTTATATGAGCAAATCAATCTTTTCTAGTTAAAGAGTTAGAGAACCAATAGGAAGAAGTTGTGGCTTCGACATACAAAGTCAATCTTAATGAGAGGTGATATGATTATGGGAAGTCTTAAATAGATAAGTAACCATGTTTACATGTTGTTGCTACTTGTGCTTATATCCATGTCGAATACATGTTATATACGGATAATGTTTATAGATTGAAGACTATAAACAATGTTTGTCAGCGTAAGTTTCTACCCATCGAGAATAAAGCTTATTTGCTAGAATATAATGGTCCACAACTGTGCCTTAATCCAAAAATGCATAGAGATCTCAAAAGTCAGCTAAAATCAAGTCGTATATATAATAAAATGGACCTTAGGGAGAAAGGTCAAACAAAATGTTACAGATTATGCAGGAATGAAAACCATAGCCGTAACAAATGTTCTCATCAAGTTAGCACATCAGGGGAAATTTTACATCATTGATTATTAGTTATACAATTTATTAGTTTTATTTTGATGGTGCAAATGTTATTTTTTTTAATGAAATGCAGTGCAAGTGCCTTTTTATTTTTCTTCCAACATAGGTAACATAATATAATAGAAATACGTAGTACAAAAAATACACTATTATAATATAAGGAACCATATATAATTATTAATTATTATAATAAAATTATTATAATAAAATTATCTTCCAACATAGGTAATATAATATAATTATTATGATAGAATTATCTTTCAACATAGCTATTATAAGAAATTATTACAATCTAGCACATCAAGGGAAGGTTTCCATCATTGATTATTAGTTTTTGTTTATGATTATATAGGTAAATGGTTTGCTTAACTATAAAATTTAACAGTTTCATTTTGATGATGCAAATATTTTTTTTTATTTATCTTACAACATAAATACTGGTAGAAACATAAATGTATAACATTTAACATAAGTAATATAATATAATTATATGTTGTCCAAAATAATTGTGTAATATATTCAAGCATAAAATAAAACATTTATAACATAGCTATATAAATGTAAAACTGTAAAACTATTGTTTTGTATAACATTGTTGCATAACTGTATAACACAAGTAATAATACAAAGTTATATATATTGAAAGGGTCCCTTTCGTAGTGTTAATAATAATGCAGAACTCTCTTACTAAGTGGTGGTAGTATTCTTTATTCAACAGTCTCAATTTCATTGCCAGGTACGCTTCAACTTTAACGTCTTCAACCTCTTACTTGCACCACCGGTGCTTCTTCCTCATTGGCTTCTTCCTCAGTGGCTTTTTTTTGAGTTGATATGTAAGCCCTAGTAACCATATTAATGTCTACAATATCAAAAAATTGTAACCCATTACTGGAGGAACCAATACCTGCTGTACCAAAAATAGGATAACTACCGGAGGAACTAGCACCTGTTGCACTAAAAATAGGATTGGTAATGTTAGCCGTTGGGGTACCAAACTGATATATAATAGACATACATGTTGTAGACAATGTAGGTTGATTCATCCTAATAGGAGTCAAAAGGTCTGCATCTAACCTAATTATTGGTGGCTCCTACTGATAGCTCCATTGTTATCATCCCCAGCATGACTGAAGGAATATTGATGATTTGATGATAATCCAAGATCATGTTCTAGTTCAGGATGACTAAATGACATCCTAAGTGCACTGAAATTATCAACATATGCTGAGCTAGGTTGATTCATCCTTTGCCTTACTCTATGTTATCGGCTACGTCTATGGAGCTCAATAGAAGGGCTTTGATTTGAAGTTTATTAATTATCTGACCTGCTTCTAACATCGTGCAGTCTTAATGATGCAAAAATAAAAAGCCGACCTTCAGCCTTAAACTATCTGATGTATTCATCCGATGGTGTAAAATTGTTATTCAAAATTTCAGGACCCTAAACAATTCGTCTGGAATGTCTTCTCTAAAGCATGATCTAATCTGAATGCCTTTCGGCCCAATTTCTGCATTATTACCATGCTCATTAATTCTGTGAACTTCATCAAGGTTTACTAGTGTTTGGGAATTGGTTGTTGCATCCCAAACTAGCATAGGACCCTATCCTCCTTGTACCACTCCAAAAATTGAAAGCATATTAATGCTATATTTGCCTTCGAGATGTGGCTATTTAGGACACCTTATGATAGGACATATACCATAATTTTATTTGAAATATATGGTATCTACAGAAACTATTATTACTAAACACTATGCAATATGTTGTGTTAAGTGCACACGTACTTAAGTAAACTATTAAAAAATTTACCTTATTATATCCTATGCAATCTAGTTGCACTCTAATGCTTTCTATGTCAGTAGTTGCATGGATGAATTGCTTCAGACTACACCATCTGTTCAAATATATAAAATATATGAATACCTCTTATGCAAGTACAAGCTGTAGTGATATAAATTAAATACTTAAATTCATTACCTTAATGTAAGAGGGTATATGAGACCTTGTTTAACCAACGGTACAAGAAGTGGCAGTCGATACCATACCCATGATTGCAGCAGCATTAAACAACCACCTAGGTCATACATTCCTCCAACTGTTGCATGGAAAAATTCTTTATACAAAATTCCTAAACATGAGAAACCCAGCTATACTTTGCAACGTCACTCAAATTTACCAAAAGTGAAAGATATATTAAATGAACCTGATTTCTAGATTTATCGGGCATTAACATTCCTCCAATGATGCATAAAATATATGCTCTAATAGTTCATTCTAGTTGCCATTCAATTGCATAGTCAGGGATATTATGGAGCGTTTGTGTCAACCAGCTCATTTTGATTCTTGAGCCCTAAATAGCAATTTTTGAAGGAGTCACACCTAATCATTCTTCAAATAAAGCCTCCCAATGTAACAGACTCCCTCCTATTACTTTCTTACCATCAACTAGTAGACCCAGTTGATATGCAACATCTTCTAACGTGATTGTGCATTCATTGCATGGAAAATGAAATGTATATGTCTCAAGTCTCCATTGTTTAACCAATGTAGGTATTAGTTTTATCTCATATTCACGTCGGTTTACTAAGATCACATAGTAAATCTGACTCTTATTAAATAATTTACAATTAAAGGATTTGTGGTTAAAGAGAAACTTTCTGCAATCGGTTCTCCAACCGAATATCTTATTAAAAAAGTCATTAATTCATTAGTTATAAAATTTATAATTAGTAATGTTTCAAATATATGATTGAAAAAATTTTAGTACCTTATATAACATCTTTGATGATATGTGATACTCTTGTAATCTTAACAATGATGTTGAAGCCATTGAATTGATCAAAAATTTTCCTATAACAACATTTTTCATTTAAATTCATCATTACCTAACTTTAAGACAAGAATTAAACTAAATTTCCACTAACACAAAAAAAAAAAAAATCATACTTTCAAAATATTCAAATGGTTTAATCTCTTCAAATTAAAATTCAACTCATTTCCTCACAGTTATTATTTCAACAAAAAAATAAACTTAATTACAACAAATTTTACTTTAATTATTACTAAATAATTTATATTTAGTAATGAAAAATAATAATTATCTAACATTTCAACAAGAAAATACTAATGCAATCAAACTAAATTTTATCATCTTTAGATAAATATCCCAAAAATCAAGCATACAAATAATTTAAACTCCTATAATCAATGTAAAAAACAACTTTAAACTTCTACAAATAAAAATAAAACATACCTTATAATCATATGGAAAATATTTTTACAAATAAAAATAAATCATACCTTACAAAAAATTATTCGATTCAATCAATTAAACCTCAAATACCTTTACCTTAATTGGAAATCAATTTCCTTGTAGATGAAGAGAAAATACAAATGAGAAAGGAGCTCCACTTAAGGGGGAGTTTGGGTACATACCCCTAAAAAAATTGCCCCCTTATAAGAAAAAAGGCAATTGCGGGAGGGTCATGGTGACCCTCTTGCACATTATTTAGCCCCCCTAATGAGGGAAATAATTGATCCTTAAATTTTTTTTATTTTGTAATTTTTTATTTTGTAAAACATTTTTATTAATTATAGCACCTGTGACCCTTAAATTTTTTTATTTTGTAAATTTTTTTAAATCATATGAAAAATCGTATACAAGTGAGAAATCAACAGATGTCGATTTCTTACCTACACTTAAATTTTTTTATTTTGTAAATTTTTTAAAATTATTTAAGAAATTGACACTTGATGTGTCGATTCCCCAATTACAAGTGAGAAATCGACATATCAGGTGCTAATTTCTCACCTGTGCAGGTGAGAAATCACAACCTACACTTAAATTTTTTTTAAATTATATTGCAAATCAGCACATAATGTGTCAATTTTCCATATAAAAGTGAGAAGTCAACACATCAAGTGTCGATTTCTCTTTGTGTAGGTGAGAAATCGACACCTGATGTGCCAGTTTTTCAGGTGCACTAAAAAATCATTAAATTAAATGACGATTTTTCAATAAAATTTATAAATCTACCTATTTCGATAAATAATCTAAAAACGATTTATTTCAATAAATAAAATTTTTTTAATATTTTAACCCAAAAAAAACCTAATTTTTCATCTCAAATTTTTAAAATTTGTATTAGAAGATTACTTTTTCACCTCTCTTCATGGTAATCAACATTTCCATGTTTATGGAAAGTAATTTCCAAAATAAAGTTACGATCCAAGAAGAATTGATATTTTTCAACATACCAAACATGGAAATCATAGAAATCAGATTGTCTACCAATTAAATTTTCAATACTAAACACCAACAGCCATTTCAGAAAGTAACACTGGGATAAGTAATTTCGAACAAAATCTAGGTCAGCCCAAAAAATTAAAAAATAAATAAATAAATAAAACAGAAAGATTAAATATATATTCTTTTGTCTACTAAATATATTCTCTTCAGGAGAAAAGAAAATGGAGAAACATTAAATATATATTCTTTTGTCTCTTAAATAGAAAGAAAGAAACAGAAATCATGAAAAAATCTGTGAATTTTTGACATTGTGAGCGTGGCAAAGAGATTAAAAAGTCAAATACTTTGCTGTGTTCATACTTATTCAGGGTTACTGCCTACTAATTGAATATATGCTTATTACTAAAAACATTATTCTATCAAAAACATAACATTTTCAAAAGAAATAATTTAAAACAGTCTAATAACTCCAAAAAAAAAATTTACAATTAAAATTTGTTAACAAATACCTTATTATTTAAAATTACTATATATAAAAATATCATTATGCGATGTATTGTAAATGGTAAAAAATCAAATATTATATCTGATATATAACATTAGTAATATAAATAGTAAATTAATTAATTTTTTAAAAAAAATTCTAAAAACATCTATTAAGAAAATCCTTTACAATTTTATGCCAACTTATCGATTTCAAAGTACAATTGAAAGTTATTCAACGTTTCAACTGTCCAAACAATTTGTAGATATAATACAATAGCCAAAACGAATTATGAGACGGCAAATAGACAGTAAAAACCATTTTTATAAAAATTGTTTTGTTTGCTTGCATGTATGAACCAGAAAAAAGAAAACGGCCTTTGAATTTCTAGGGTTTGGTAGATTGAACCCAAAAAGAACCCACCAAACCGACTGTATCAAGAGAAGATCTCTAGAAGATGTTAGATTTCTGTAGTATATATGATCCTCGAATAATTGTTGATGTTTCCTTAGTTGTCCCTTTACTATTGGTTACTACTGCAGCGCCACAGCTAAGGTATTTAAAAAAAAAAAAAAATCGAGTGCTGTATGCACGTGACAATTAAAAAGACAAATGAGTTTATTTTTTTTTAAAAAAAAAAACCTTCTGGTTTTTCAGGAAGAGACGTAGCCTCCTTTCCTCTTCTACAATGGTGGTGCCGACCAGGAGGAGAATACTAAACCAAAAGCTTGCTGAATTTGCGGTATTGATTGGGTGGTTGTTTGTATTTCAATTTTGATAATCTTTAATATGTTATTTTTGGTATTGTGGGTTTTTATTTTTTTATGTTTAGATTTTCGTTTCCTCGTTTTTCTTATTTGTTGAATCATTGTACTTTTTCTGTGTTATTATTTATTGTTACTTTAATAATTTTTATATTTTTCATAGTGAGTACTGAGTAGGGATGTTGTGATATTAATATTTGTTGCCAAAAATTTTTCTCTACTTATTGACATTTTTGTATTAAAAAATTTTCTAGATTAGGTCATGTGATTTTTATCTCGAGTTTTTCCATTAAAAATTATTTGTTTTCTTATAATTTTTTTATATGTGTGCATTTCTAGCAGTATTTCTTGTTTGAATGTTGTCATTTGTCATATGTTTGCTTCTCATGAGTTCTTTCAAACTACATTGCTTTTGCTTCTTTGTGCGTTCACACTTTTCCAACAACCACTAATTATATTAAGATAAAATGCCTTGGGCCGTCCTTTTAACCTTTAATCCCGACGAATCTCTTTCAGCAATATGATAAATTTTTCCACGAAGTGCTTTAATTTGGGATAACCTACTTGTATTATATTAAGATAAAATGCTTTTGAGCTCTTTTTTCTTTTACCTGTAATCCAGACGAAATATCTTTAAACAATGTGATTCTTGTTGGGTTCATTTGGTTTATTTTGGGATGGCCGACTTATACTATAGTTGAAATTAGTTTAGAAGTTAATTAAATTGATTTTGACCAATAATTGCAATGATCACGTAACATTATTTTGTATAATTTAAGTTATCTTGATAAATTATCGAAAATTTTGGGTAAACAATGCTACTTTTTTGCTATAAATGACCAAAATTGAAGGAAATTTATACACACAAAAAATAAAATAAA
>JAQSVH010231690.1:0-12804 GCA_029448705.1 Adansonia digitata
TCTTTTTTTTTGGCATTTAATCAAAAAAAAAAAAAAAATTCCATTAAATAAGACTCAAAAGTTGTTAGTACACCATAGAATAAACCAAGAAACCCCCCCCCCCCAAAAAAAAAAGAGGGAAAAATCACCAAATATGAAAGGAAGTAAAAGGCCAAGAAAAATCAACACTCTCTTGGACAAACAACGCAGCATCTTTAGCTCCTCAAGGATAGACATGTTCTGGTCTTCTTTCAGTTATTATGCCCTTCCAACTTCACTCTTTTCTTATCAGGAGTACTTAAAACCAAGGTTGATCCAGGTTCACAACTTGAACTCCTTTTTCCTAAATGTGCAGCTAAGCCACTTGAATCTTTGCTTCCTTTTCACTTCATGAGTTGTATGCTTTGATCCTGCACCAATTAATTTTGCTTGAGTTGAGCCATGCTATAATGGATGGACTGCCTCTTTTTTCTCTTAATTGAAGAGTCCTTTTACTTCTTGCATTGATTATGCATTTTTCCCAATGCACCTGTCTCTTGCTTTTTGCACTTAGTAGTGAAGAGAAATGCAGTTAACTCATGATCTCAATGGTGACCATCATGAACATTCTGAATGAACTCTTATGTTTGGACTTAAGGAGTTTGTAATGTCAGTGCCAATGTTATCACTTGTTTGCATCTTGATTTCTTGAGTCATTGGTTTCTCACTGAATCAATGAAGAATGAAGATTGGTCTTGAATGATTGATTCCTCACTTTGAATCAATGAAAGATCGATCCTGGGCTTGACTTTGCTTTTCCCTACCTTGGATTTGAATTTTGATTCGCAAGACTGCTCTGAATTATTGATCCTTAATCTTTGAGATTCCATTTTTTTTCTTGCATATAAAGAGAGTAAGCAAGGTATTCGTAATCAAGAGCTCCTGCAGTAGAGAAGCTGCATTTGATTTTGTGTGACCTTGTCGTCCACGTTTGCGACATTCTTTCCTATATTTGAGCCAAACTAGTTTTTCAACACCAAATGGTAAGAAAGTAGTATCTTTTCTGATGAAAAAAACTTATGAGTATTATTAATGAAAAGTTGATTAGATGATCTTTCAGTTGCCGATTCCTGCTTCTTCTTGACCTTGTTTGAACTTTGTATGTCTTTATTCGTCTGTAAATTTTTTCCTGTTTTTTATGGTTTTCCTCTTGCAAGCTTAAAATCATATTCTCCAATTTTCTATTTTGGTCTCCAATTTCTAAAATTTAGACTCTATTGTCCTTATCAATCTGTGCCTCCTTTTGCTTTGCCTTTTGGGGAAGTGGGGGATGATTGCTTAGATTTCAGCTGCATTCATGATTCTTCATGTGTTAGTTGAAAGTTGCAATGATGCATTGTCTGAACCTTGCTTTCAAAGTACGAAAATTTTCCAGAAGGTAATTTTTGTTCATTACTTTATTATTATATATTAGAAAGCTATTATTTTTGTGGCTTGACACATAGCAAGGAGTCCTTTTGTCCAGGAAAGGAGGTGCAAAATTTGTATCTGCTTTGCAAATTTGTCTTCAGATGATGTCTGGTTCAACTTTAATTTATCAACCATTATAGATTATTTTTACTGGGCTATCTTCTTCTATCATACTTCGCACAGTGTTTTATGTTATCTTTAGAGGATTCACATGGACAAAACCTTGCGACGTATGTCAAACGAGATAAAAAACTCTGCTTGGTAGTCTCTATTAGCTTTTCTTCTGTCTCTTGTAAATTCTTATTCTCTTTATGTTATAACTGAAAGGATTAAATGTTCCTTGTGGACCTATTATAATTTGAGATTGTGGGTGGTTAAATGAGAGGAAGGTTATTTCTGGATTTCTGTTGGGTTAAGGATCGAGAGTCGCCGTTAGCATGCCATAAATTATTTGTTAATTATAACTTTTTTATTGATTCTTATTGATGGAATGGAGGAATGGAAGTAGATGATACAGTGATGGGCCATGCAATGATTAAGTTAATAACTTTTGTTATTGAATCATTGTCTGGTTTCCATGTGTCTCCTTTTCAGAAAACCCTTTGCTCAAAATTGGTGGTTACTTACAACTCCAAACTTATTATTTCTACATTGTGATGATTATTCTATTTTGAAGTGCAGATGCTATCTAAAGTTGTAAGATTCTCCTTCAAACTCACCAGCTGAAGTAGAGGACAACACTTCAAAGACGACTCAGAAAATGAAAATGAAGAAGCAGAGGAAAGCTGAACGGGCTAAGAAAGTATATCAGCTTTGATTTGATGATTCTTGGGTAACGTTTCTTTGATGATTTCATCTAATGCTGTGCATTATTTTAGGAGACAGAGGAGAAAAATGAAGGATCAAGTGCTAGTGGCATCTCTAAATCTGGGAAACGACACATTAAACATGTAGATCCAGATCCTTTTGGGGAAAATTTATTGAAGGTTACCTATATTTAAATCCTTTTTATGCTTTAGATTCCTGACTGAAGTCCTCTTGTGCTGTAACAATGTGTTTCTCTAATGCCTATTAAGCTAGGTCTCTGTTTAATGCTTTTTTTAGAGACTGAGGATCCTTTGTCAGAAGCAACAAAGTACTTGAAGTTACTTCAGAAGAACTCACCTGGTTCTTTGGAGACTCATTTGCTTTCTTTTGAAGTAAATATGAGAAAGAGGAAGATTTTGCTTGGCTTTCAGGTATTTATATTTCCAAGAATTGAACTTGAGTTTGTTTCTTCTTTTTGTTGTTTTAACCAACTAGAACTAATATTTTTAAATGTAACCAAGTGGATTAATTATTTGGATCAGTGTAATTTGTGAGGCTGCCCCCTTTCCTCATTTTCTCGTGCTGCCTTGATATTTGCTTGGAGTAATGAAACTGCATCATTAAACCAAACATCTTTGCCATACTACACTTTGCGTTTAGGTTTTGTTTGTAACTTGGATTTAGAAGAAATTATATGAATTTAAATTTAGTATAAATTGTGTGATAAAATACATGTAAATATGACTTTCATTCTTATTTTCAAATTCATAGTTTTGTTGAATCCTTATTTAATGGTGAATTTCAAGTACCCACAGATATCTGTCAATTTGAAATGCATCTTGTTATGTTGAATTTTAACTAATTGGTTCCTGGTATGCGCTTTTCATTCTCGCAATATTAGCAAATGAAATCCAAGTCCACTTTCTCAAATTCATTTTCCCGTATATTAGTGACAAAGAATTTGTGTAACATATCTTTGAGTTGAAGAAAAATGGTTTGCTCAATTGTTCTTTTATTAGTTCATGATCTCATACTAATATGTTTTTCTTGTTTTTATTTTCTTTTTCCTGGAGGCTGCAAAGCAACTGCTAAGGTTGGATGCTGAGAATCCAGATTCACATCGCTGCTTGGTATGTAACATAGTGTTACCATATTGTGCACTATCATGCAAAAGTACGTTCTTTTTTTTTTTTTTACATAAATACAAAGATCCTCTACTTTACACTGCTCATTTGAATTTTATGCAATGCAGATTAAATTTTTCCATAAAGTGGGCTCAATGCCTGCTGCAGTTACCGATGCGGAAAAACTTGTGTGGAGTGTCTTAGAAGCTGAACGGCCATCCATAAGGTTCTCTTTGAAATGCCATTATAATAATAGTTATTTCTCCAAGAAGTTCGTTGTATTATTGTTATTATTATTACAATCCCTGATGCATTAAATACCTTTGTTTTCTCTTTCTGCAGTCAATTGCAGGGGAAAACTCTTAGTGAGGCAAACAAAATTTTCCTTGGTAATCATGAAGGTATTATTCATCTTGTTTAACATGATGCATTTTTGGCTTATTGAAGTAGGTGGTTTAGTCATCTGATGTTCACTTTCTGTTCTGCAGATTCTTTGATGCATAGGGTGGCGGTTGCAGAAATGTTATATACCTTGGATCCCAGCAGGAAACTTGAGGCTGTTAAGCTGATTGAAGATTCCTCCAATAAAGTTGTGCCAATGTAATGCTTTTTGCGTACTAAATTTTCTGCCATATGATATTGATTCCATGCATCACAACTAGTTCTTGAGATTAGTTGTTTCTTTCTGTTTTGCTTATCCAGGAATGGAGCACTTGGATTGGTAATGGAGTGGAAACTCAAGGACTGTATTGCAGTCCATAAACTCTTAGAAAATGTTCTTATTGATCAAGATGCTGCTTTGAGTAAGTGCAATTCTCCACGAAAATTGATGCTGACTTGAAAATGTTGAATTTGACTCCATTAACATCTTATGAAATTAATTACTTTTGTTTCTCAAGTGTTTAGCTAGAAATTTAATGGTATTAAAATGTCAATATACTATTATCAAATATTGTAGATTAGATGCCCCCAAAAAGAACACCAAACTAGATTTTTTTTTTTTTTCAAAAATTAAAATTTATGGCTTCAACATCATTGATTGAATTTTTTTGCGTCTGATGGCTTCTTGCTTTTTGTTATTATATGATCTTTAATCTTTGAAAGGTGGATGACGTGATTATTATACGTATCTTAAAGACTTTCATGATCAATTTTCTCACTTTTTTTATCAATGATTATTCAATTCTTGTTCGTGTGACAAAATTATTCAAAAAATGGCTGCTTATATTTGATTAAACCCTCTTTGTAGACTTCTTATTAGATAATTGAAGTAAAATTCTGTAATCTATAGACAATTTGAGGTAACATAGTGTGCTTAGATTTTGTTATTCTTGTTTCTGTTCTCACTTGCTGTCTCGTATTTTGCTCGGTATTCTATAGCACTTAGCTATTGCAGGAGTTGTGAAACCTTTTTGAGTATAATGGAAATTATCCCACAAGCAGTGGAAATATTGCATGTCTGGTGCTATTGATGGTGTGTTCTGCTCTTGGGGAAAGTCTATAGTGTTTAACGTAAAGATTGCTCGGGCTGAAAGAATTAACGTTTTTGGTCTGATAATTTTCGTATACTGCGGGATGGAAAGTGAGGTGTGCGGAGTACTTCCCTTAGTCTACCTACTTTGAAGGTAGTCGTAGCTCTGCTTTGACCAATCTGGATACCAAAACCCCCTTGAATGATGGTGCAAGCAATCCTGAAATCAATCAAAGTTCCATTATTTCAAATGGAAAGCTCGAAGCGTTTAAAAGCCTAAACATTTGAAGATGATATGCTCTACATATGTGCATCAACTGACATCAGAGCTCAAATGTGTTTGAATGATGCGATGACCGTACCTAAACAAGAGTGACCGTGCAGCTGTGGAAAGAGGAGAGTATCTTTGAAGTTGGGCAAAGCCATGGGCATCCATTCTTCTCTTGATGTGAGATTCAAATTTCTCTCTTGCCTTTCGTGATTTTGAAAATGCAATTCCTTTGCAAATGTGTATAATTTATTTGCGTTAAAGATTTATGGGGTTGAATAAATATGTGTATATATGTAAATATTCTTGCTTTTTAATTTGCTCACCATTTGGTTGAGATCCTTAGAGCTGGTGGCTCCATGGTTTGCCACAAACTTTGAGGTGCTATAGGAAAAAAAAAAAAGAAAATTGGGCACTGGTTTGGCTCAGAAACATTGGGGTGAGCGTAGAAAAATAGCGTTGTAGGGGCATGTTGTACAATTTTGCCCATTTCGTAAGTTCGTCAAATGTATAAGCAAATACACAATGTGGAAAATTTTTTTTCTAGCGGAGTCGAAAAGACTGGCCATCAGAAATTCCCAGTTTTTTTTTTTCCTTTTTAAATCGCATCTCTTATGGTTTGCGCTGTGATTTATTTATTTATTTATTTATTTGCAATTAAATCATAGATATTTAATTCCAATTAAAGTACGATTAGCAATTGACGAGTGCAGCAACTTTTTAATAACAAATTTTTTCACGGTCTTGGAAAAGCTATTTAAATGTACGAAGTTAACGAGCATTCCAATTATTTTGTGTCCGTATATGGGCGGTTTTGGCGTGGTTATTGGCTCATGATTAAACTTCCTGACTTAATCCGAATTAGAAAAGCTTTCTTCAATTCACTCAAATTGAGCCAATTTGAATTGAACATGGATCCGTCCAACTAACCTGTACTGTAACCTGCAACTCGCCAGCAGTCTGTTTTCTGTAGCTGAAGATAAACTATTTTCCCCAGCCTTTCCCTTTCCCTTTCCCTTTCTTCATACGTGTAATTAATTGGAGGATTAATAAAATGGGATGCTACAGTGTCAACCAAATGGCTGGAGTTGGATGCAAAATTTTGGTCGATATTTACAGTATCAAAATCAGAAGTGAGGACAAGCATGTTCCATTATCGGGATTGAGCATTAAGAATCAATGTTAACGAATGGGTATAAACTTGAAAATTTTCATTCAATCCAGTGAATAACTTTAATTCAATTCAATTCGATTTGATTAACAACCCAACCTTGCTCATTGATCCAACTCCTAATTGATAAGTAATAGGGCAAGTGTTTCTTTCTTCTACTACATATATATATATATATATATTCCATTACCAAGTACATAGTAGAGCCACCAAAAATTCCAAATTTAGTTCAAAATTTTCCGAATCAATTGTTAGACACGTACATGTTTAACTTGCAACATGATAAAGCGAAAATGGTGTATTCAAGAACAAGATCAATTTAAATAATTGCGGGCAAGAAATATACCTATATGAACAGTGGAGGTAGAAAAGAAAGAACAAGAGATGTAGGCTGAAGAAACAATGATGTCTTGTAATATTGCACTACAACTTTTTGATGATAGACTAGCTTCATTCCTGTATGTGGTGCATGGGGGAGCTGTCACTTTGCTGAGATATAAGGCTTCACCTCTCTGCTTAAATGCGAAAAATCAATGGAACAAAGTGAAGATCTTCAACGATTTTGCATGTCATGTTAACGATCACAAGTTTGCAAACTGCAGGAGCTGACCACCAAAAAACATCAAGACATCGTCCCATCTTCAACTGGTTTCTCGTCCATCGTCTTCCTGCGCTGTTAATTTGAATCTCTAGCTAATGGTGAATCACTGCTGCTCTCACCAATCACATCTTTACATAGGGGACAAGAAGCATTGAGCTTTAACCATTTATCTACACATTCCACATGAAAGACATGGATGCAAGGTAGCTCCCTCAGCTCATCGTTGTCTGCATATTTTGCCAGGCAAATACAACATACCTGAAATACCTCAAAGTTAGTAAAGCTGTACCATTAATCTAAAGACCGGCAAAAATCAAATCTCCCACAACCACCTCAGAGTCAACACACACACACACACACACACACACACATGTATGTATGTATGTATTTTACGTAAAACAGTAGACCATGTGAATGAAGAGAAATACTGATGCCAACTCCAAAAGTCATGCAACTCATGGACCCTGCTCCTAAGAAGAGTAATTCAGAAGTCAAGCAGTGCAAATTGATAGCTAAATTAAGCAACTAAAATTAAGAGAGACAAAACTCAGCTAGATGCTACAAAAATTTCTTGTTCTATATATAATTGAAATTATCCAGTTTCGCCCAGTTTGATCCTAGTAAGTCTGTAGATGCATTTTAAATGTTTGCAATTCATATCTAAAGACCAATAAACCATTAGCAAATTCCTAGCATTGAACTTACTGCATCTTCTCCTGTTATCACACGTTCCTTTGCTGTCCCTGCAGCCAGGACTCCACCTTCACCAGCTAAATTGTCCTCATCATTGACATTTCCAGTTTTCTTGGATTTAAACTTGTAGGTCGGAAGCGCTTTTATAGATTCCGTGGAGGCTCCTCTAGTTCGTGAAAAATCCTCCCGAAAACCAAGTACAGAAATTATGCAGGGCAAGCAGCAACAGATTGTTGCACACAGTATGAATGGCATGGCATATCCAATACAGCTAAAAGTAAGGAACACTATACACAACCTGCAAATGAAGCCAATAAACAGCTGTGAACTGTAATGAAATTGTAATCTCAGACAAAAGAGAGCAACAGATATCATTAGTTCCCATTTTACCGGTACAGTTTAGGAGCATCAGAAGGAGATGAATGGCCTCCAAATATCCACACGTTGCCCACGACAAACCAAACTGCAAAAAAACAATCCAGGGCCATCTTGAAATGGTCTACTAATCCATTAAGCCTGCATATTAGACACCAATTCTTCACTCAGTGAAACCACTAAATGATAATTTACAGAATCTACAGAAATGTGAAACATATAATAACAGCCTATTATATTATATTTTATATGCCTACATATAACTTTGAACTACATTTCATTTTAGTAGCCATAAGAACTTATTTCTGTCAAAGTACAATATTCATAACTGTTCATTTGTGCAACATTTTTTGCTTCACTCTTATTTATAACTGACAAGTTTCAAATTTTACTTATTCTTCCTTTGAGCAAGAATTTAAAGTTAACCTCAAATACCAATTTCACAGTCCCAATTAAAGCATTACAATTGGACCTATTTCACTCCCATTCACACAATCACGAACCAACATGCTTATAAATAATGAAGTTACCTCTTAACTTATTTCATATTTTGATGCATAAAAGCAAGAATTCTTCAAAAATAGAAAAGGGAAAGATGTGCTGTAAGAGACTCATTCAAACTGTTCAATCATCAGACTTTCCAGCACTGTAACAACAAGAATGCCAGTTCTCAAATGTGTGTTTATCGGTGCTGGTCAACAAGATTTCTAGGCTCCTTCTACCTACGTTCAGCTAGGTTTATACACAAGAATGCCAATTTGTTGGATTTATAATCTGTAGTGGATTCTATTACTAACCAAATAATTCTTTTTAAGTAAATTAGACTTAGTTGCCACTCTTGCTATCTTTCTTCTATTTTTTAGTTCTATTCTGTACAAAATGCAAAAAACTTAAGTTCAATACAAAAAAGAAAACATAGTTTCTAAATAATTCAAAAACTTTCTCAGATAACAAGAAGCATAATTCTTTCTTATGCAACTAATTGAAGCCCGAGATCAATCTAAAATAATTTGCAGCATACATACTCATCTCCATTGCCAATGCCACAGCAATAGCAACCACCACTATTGTCTCCTTCCAGCACCATTACTCACCAGTGCTATCGAATATGTTAGCAGCAACACCACTGAACTTTGCAGTATTGGCATAAATATGTAACTGGCTCATCATCAACTTCAGTATTCCCAACGCTATCACTAGCACCATAAGCACCATCATTTCACTCTCCTACCACAACCATCACAACAGTTTTGCTTATAGAAATTCCCCCCTAGACTATGAAAGAGGATAAAAAAGGAATTTGAAGACCTTTTATCTAAAAGCTTCGTGATGTTCTCAATTTTTCTGAACATATTTCAGAACCATTTTGAAAACTTACAGAAATAAACCACATTTGACAAATTGATTAAAAATCCCACCAGAGAGAAACATAAACACTTCATTCTGCTAACTGCAAATAGATCAAATTTTCAGGTCGTGGCAGTGATCAAGTCAAAGTCTAACATACCCAAACACAAAACACATCAACCAAACAATTGTTTTCAAACTTTAAATTGACAAGTTAAACGTTGAAATTCTTCCAAAAGTGTACTATGTTTTCGTGCCATATTACAGCCGTTTAGCCTTAGTCCAACAAGTTAAAAATGAAATTAACCAAAAAAATAGCATAAGCCATAGCTTTGTCTTTCTCACATCCTTGCATAAAGTTATTCAACTAAACTGTACTATTAATTAATTAATGTCTTCACCTTCATTGCTGATGATAAATGCAACTATGCAAGGAAGCCTATGTTGTAAAGTATTTCCTAACCTATTCTACTCAACTTATCATATAAAGGTAAGAGCAATATGGAATTCTATTAGCCCAAAACTAGAAATAAAAGTAGCAACTGAATAACAATGCAATGTGCAAACAAACCTCGTACTTAAGGTTCTAGCAATCTGACCGTTCCTGGTTGCTGATTCAGTGATGCGATTATTCTCCTCATCTGAAGCTTGAGTGACAGAGAGAACTGTATAGGATGTAGACTCACTGGCATTGCCATGCGAAGAACCTTGACGCAAATGTGATGAATCTTCCTCGATACCTCGGTTGCGGTTACGAAAGCGCCAATAAAGAACAGGAAGTGTTGCAACACAACCGGATGCATAACCAACAATCCATGCAAACAATGGAGCTTGTGGCTTTTCATTTCTTGCCAATGACAAAACCACAATAGATGCTATAATCTGACTGACAGTAACAACTAACTCAACAGAAATCCATAATCCAGAATTCAAAGGGTTCCTGCGACGTTGACCGTACCCATCAGTTCTCCTTATAAATGAGGAATTCCTAGAGTTTAATCTGTTCAAGGACGAAGTCTGATTAGTTGGAGCTTGTGTGCTGCTTGAATGTCTATCTTCAGTCAGTGTTAAGTTCACTCCAGAAGGTCGCTCATCCTGAGACGAGCTTGATGAAGCATCATCATGCCTTGTTATGTCAATGATGTGCTCTTGATCACTATGTTTTTCCATTCGTTCCATTAGCAATGGGTATTGGTCAGTTTGCTCACTGCTTTCTTTTGGAGAGGAACTGTCCATCTACGTTTCGCGACCCAATTAAAAGGTCTGGATGCATAGGTTGCTTATAGACTTTCTATATTCTACTGCTCCCCCACCTTCCTCCCTCCAAACTTGATAAGCTGTGCCAAGCAACCTAAAACAACTGGCACCTCAAAAACGAGAAATCCACCAATGTTATCACCTCTTTACAGAAAAGCTGCCCGAAATCAAGCGTAGAATCAGTTTTTATACTAATCATGTCAACAAGACCCATATCTTGACATTTTGGAGAGAACATCCGAGTATATGTGCGTAATTATAACATGGTTGCAAATTGCATAACTGGTAAGTGAAATTTTGCAGTTCCAGCTCACAAAAATGATGCAGCAACGGAAAAAAATAAGGCAACATATAGAGAACTCCATTCACTACACATACATTAACAAATCACCATCATATAAGCAAAAGAAACTAGATCCTTAAACAGTAGAATACAGCACAACAGTGACATTAAGCATCAATAAGACTTTCTGAAAAGAAAGATCTGATATTTCCACACCAATTTCATACAAAACGAAACTAAAACTACTCATCACTAAAAACCCAAGCCCAAAATAATCGAAAATTTCAAAAGATCATGATTGAAGTACACTAAACATTACATTTCCAGTTGTAATTTTGATAAACCCAAAACATTTTTGGCACAATATTTTCACAGTAACTTGACTTGAACTGAAAAAATAAATTATAGTTCAATTTTTTACACACTTAAGCTACTCTTTCAAGCAAATTACAATCAACCCATAAATTAACTACAAGAAAACTAAAAATCCATCTTTTGTGTTGCAGAATCACGTTAAATTAAAAGGAAAATAAAGCCCTAAATTAAAAAAAAAAAAAAAAGAATTAGAGGAAAAACGATTGGAACCTTACCTACAATTTTCAATAACAAATTTCTGATATTATATGAAAGTAAATAAAAAACGAGAAGTGCCACTAGATAAACCGATAAAGCTTTTCAAAGCCCACTTATTTTTCTTCTCTTTTCTTTCAGTTTCTAGAGAAAATATAGCATCTGCTTTTCTGCTCCATTTTGCTTTTACGCCAAAACACAGAAAGAGAAAGAGAGCACAAGCGTTTTTTATTTTATTTCATTTATTTATTAAAAATAGTGAGAAAATTAGAGGACCGTTTGATTGAGAGAGAACAGATCAAAGTGGTTGCTTTTTTTCTCCATCATGGATCTAACGGTTTGGATCTATTCAAGATGACAACAACTCAAGACTCAAAGGTCAAAAACTTATGTATTTTTTTTCTATTTTCTCCATTTGAGAAGATAGACAATAATTTTAAAAATGATAAATATAATTATATAAATATGATATAATAAAATATTAAATATATTATATAAATAAATTATTAATTTTTTAAAATTATATAAATTATAAATTATTTTAAATATAATTATAATATAAATGTATTGACGTAAAATTTTTTATATTTTACTTTGCATGAAAAATATTTTTTTTATAAGAATATAGAGGAAACAGGTAAATTACAAAAACAAAAAACCTTTGAATTATAATTATTTTTATGTAAAAGAGAAGCACTAATAATTGTCAAAAGATTGCAACTTAATTTTTTATATTTTATGGATCACTTTTTACAAGCTATTTTTAATAGCATTTTCATTTTAAAAAAAATTATTCTGTTCACGAGTGCTATTAAAATAGTTTTAAAATTAATTAATTTATTATTTATAATGATATTATTATATAATAATTAATAATTTTTATATGTCAATACCTCAGTGTCCACTCTTCCCATATTTTCTTTTTTATTTTCTTCTTTATTGCTCATTTCATTTCCCTTTTGTTCATTGTATGAATCTAAATATTTCATAAAAAAATTAAAAGAAAAGAAATTAACAATGATACAAATCAAGAGTAGTTTCTGTAAATAGATAGAGAAAAGAGAGAGGAAATTAAAGAGAAAAAGAAAAAAAAAAAGGAAACCAAAAAAATTAGTAGAAAATAAAGAAGGAAGAAAGAGAAGAAAAATCATAGTTGAAATCAATCAGATCAGTTAGATTGTTGGATTCAAAATTTCAAATTAAATAACGAAGGTAATAAATAATTAATAAAATTATATAATTAATTTAATTGCATGATTTTTTAATATAAAAAAAATCATTTTTCATTGATTTTTAATAAAATTTTTATTGGTTCATTAGATTTTTCAATTTTAACCTTTTTTAAGTTCAACTGTCAAATTATGGCCGATTTTTCATTTCATTGGTGTTTTTTTCTAATTTTTAATTGG
>JAQSVH010231712.1:0-12802 GCA_029448705.1 Adansonia digitata
TTTAACAGAATAAACGATGGATGCTATTAAATTAATTTTTCTATTTTGTGTTAAATCAAGAAAAAAAAAGTTTATTTACTGTATGTTTAGTTGGTTGAAATGAAATAGAATAAAAATAAAATAGATTTAATAAGAACAGAATGAAATAAAAATAAGTATTACGCATTTTGGTTAATTAAATAAAATAAAAGAAAAATAATATTATAGCATTTGGTTGATTAAAATGGTACAAAAGAATAGATGAAGAATATGATTAAAATGATTATATTAACCCTTAAGTTAAATAATACAATTTTTATTTATAAAATGAAATTTATTTTATCAATCCTTAAATATAATAAAATTTAAATTATAAATATAAATTTTTAAGATTATTTAATGTATTTTAAATAAAATTTTAATATTTAAAATATTTAAAAATACTAATGCAATAATTAAATATTAGAGATTTAATAATATACAATATACAATATTTATATTTTAATAATAAAAATATATTAGTATCTTAAAATTATATTAAATTTATTAAAATATAAATCATAAAATTTTAATTAAATATTTTATATTTTTTAATTATTTAATAAATGAAAAATTTTAATTTTTCCTCCATAATTACCCTTATTTTCTCTCTCCTCCCTCCCTCATTTGTTCATATCTTTATAATAGAAACCCAAATCCCATCCCAAACCTTAAAACCTTCCTCTGCTGGTTGCTGCTGCTTCCTAACCCAGAAAATTTCCATTTCCCACCCAAACCTTCCTTTCATTCCTCTCTTCTTGTTTTTTGATTAATTTTCCCTCAAAGTCTCCAAAAAAGCCTAGATCTACTACATTTAAAGCTTGCAACTTTTGTTCTCTGTATCATCGCTGGCCACCAATCCAAAAGTCCCAATTTTTAGATATGTTATTCCTTTTTATATTCTCTTCTTGCTCTATGAATTTGAAACCTTAAAACCTTCTTTAATGACCCTAAACCCTAAGAGAGAGAAACTTTCTCTCTCTTCTAAAACTTT
The DNA here is from genome assembly GCA_029448705.1 of Adansonia digitata. Lineage (NCBI taxonomy): Eukaryota > Viridiplantae > Streptophyta > Magnoliopsida > Malvales > Malvaceae > Adansonia > Adansonia digitata. Next base: position 1,013 of record JAQSVH010231712.1, read on the forward strand.
GTTTACAGTGGTGAATGGCTGAAATATGTTAAAGTTAAATATAGGGATTTTGATTTTTGTTAGGAATAATAGTTGTTATTTGAACTTTTGGTGATGGATATTTTAAGGAAAATTGTCCCCTATTTCTATGGGTCTACTAGCCATTCAGACCTGTAACCGTTGAATCCTTATTACGGGATTTTGAAGAATAGAGGCGAAATTCTTATTCTGCCGAATGACTGATTCGGTGAACCAAACCTTTGATTTGCTATGCTGTTCAGAATAGAGGCGGAGTGGTGATTTATTCTGTCGAATGACTGATTCGGTGAACCAAACCTTTGATTTGCTATGCTATTCAAAATAGAGGCGGAAAGGAATCACCATTCTGCCTAACCAAACACGATCTTAATCAAATCAATACAACATTACACTTGTGCCAACTTAATACAATATTTTTGAGATTTGCTGAAATCTCATGTACTAAGCATTAACCTCCTAAGGTTGTGCAGGAAAACTAATCCTAATTTTAACCAGCAATGATGGGGTTCCTAAAACTGATTTAGTGGACATGTTATCCTTTTTTACTAGATTGTAATCCCATCAGCAGCTTGATTAGCTATTCTCAGTATAATTAGGGACATCTTTGCACTCAAGATTTGTTGTCTATGTTGCCATATATCAAAACAAAATTGGTACCATTTTCCATTGGGTCTTATCTTTATTTTTTTCTCCGATTCATCCATAACTTTCTTTGAATCCATTTTAATAATCATCTTTTAGTAACTATGACAACTCATTTTGTCCGACCTATTTTTGGCACCCCACGACTCAATTAAAGGATGATAAAATCAAAAATTAAAATAAAAACTAGGAGACGACTATCGGGTGTTGTGTCGCCTGGCACTATTAGGCAACATGGTGCTAGGCAAAAATTTTTTTTGGGAAGATATGAAATGCCTATTGGCTGTATTAAAGGAAACTATAAAAAGAAGATATCAAAGGCCACTTTTCATGTTGTCGCAGGAGTCATTCAAATGAGTACATAGATCAATTTCCCACTATTTGTGACCAAGTTAAGGAAAATCAGGAAACCACAGGTACTTGCAAGTTATATTAGTGTATAAGTATTGCTATGAGGCTTTATGTCACCAAAAACTTGAATTGTCACTGTAGTATCGATACAAAAGAGTTTGGTATCGATACCTAATATGTGGTATCGATACCTAGCATATTGGTATTGATACAAATCTTGGCAGTAGCTAAAGTTGTGATTTTTGGCAAAATGTATCAATACATAACCATAAGTATCGATACAAATCCATGGAGCATTGATACAGGCCTCTAAGTCTCGAGCTTGAAAACTTTTTTTGCTCTTAGTATCAATGCATAGCTTATTGCATTGATACTCATCGGTAAAAGGTACCTTGTGTATCAATATAACATGTTTTGTATTGAAGCACCAAGGCATTTTTGTCCAGTTCGAGCCATTTTTCAGCCTTTGAAAACCCAATTTAAACATGTTTTTGCACCAAGGAATTATCGTAAATCATTGTAAGACTTAACTATTGGCTTGTGAACGGCTTTAAACAAATTTTCGGAGTCCAAACAATCAATGACAAAGGTCACTTTCATAAGATATATGGGTGCAATAGGGTACGATAGGCATATCTCTAGTTGTAGGCTGTGACAGGCTTTCTACCTCCTTGCTCAGCATGGCAGAACCAATAAGAAGAGAGTCAATTTAGCATCGTACCTGGAAATGTCTGCTGGTGTAGAAGGGAAAAATAAAAAATGCCTTTGCATTGTCTTCTAAAAGCAGATTGAATAGAGAACTCTTTCAGCTATCTAAAAAAAAAAGTTCAACTATCAAAAAAGCTTTTCAGCAATCTCAAAAACTCATCATCCATCCCCATAAATCCTCCAATAACTCCAGCTCCAAAAACTAACCAAAAATACTATTCCATTGCCTTTCACCCTCAATCAACCTTCATTCCTGTAGCTCCTTAAAATCACCACCCAAACACCTTTAAAAACTCAACCTTTCACATACTTTTATCCTTAAAACACCCGACCAGTGACCATATTACCAGAAAGCTTCTTCCTTTCACTCTTTTCTTGCAAAATAATAGCAAAAAAAAGGAAAGAACTAAGCTTAAAGTCACTATTTTTTTTTAAAAAGAGGAAGGTTCAAGCTTTTGCTAGTATATTTTTACCTTGTTCCATACATTTTCTATTTTGATCATACATTTCATTTTAGTGAGCCCTTCATGCTACCATGACCCTTCTAAGGCTCTCATGCATCATTGTTGCCTTTGATGTGGTAGTCTTAGGATTTTGATGACCCTCTTGACACCTTGATGTTGTGGCATATATAAATTCACCATACTTTATTTTCATCATTACACGGCCTCTGTTCATGCATTTTTTACCATGTTTCTTCTATATTCACATATCCATTTCATATTTAAATGGTCACTTTAACATGTATTAGGTATGTTCAAACATTTTCTTGTATTTTAAGGAGTCTTATGAAATAAAAATGTTATCTTGATAACTTTAACATACATTCCCTTGTTCAAACATGTTTAGATTGTTCCCATGCACCCTATTTATTATCTTTTTGCATTTATGACACCCATTTTCCTATTAAAATGTCATCCTTGTATGTTTACATGTTTAACCTATGTTTATCTTTGTATGTGCTACATTTTGTTCATGATATCTCCATCAAAATGCTTGCTTGTTTCTTAAAACCTGATTTTTAGAAATATCCCCAAGATAGGTTCATGCTGCCTCTAATAGATAAAGAGTAGCATGAACTTAATGCTTTCATCAAATTGGTCTCCTAATCTTGGGGGTAAATCAACATTTCAGTTTTGGATTCATGGTGAAATAAGTTCATTTTTCACAAAAAGGAATTCCTTTTAGTATTAAACCTTGACCTTGAGTCTCATATTCCCTTTAGTAACATAGTCAACGGGTTATTCCATTTTCCCAAACTACTTTGGGATTATGGAATGGACTTATGAAACCCATGTTACTTCCTATCATGGACGTTCGGACGTCCTAGACTCGAGTCTATCTTTGAAAACATTAGAATATCAAATAATCTCCATGTTTTTGCTCGATGGTACTTAATTTGAATTTGGAAAATCATTTTTAAAGCATAAAATATTTCTTCTAATTTTTCTAATGTTTTTCCCTTAAAGGACATCGAAGTACCTTTCTAACGACGTCTCATTTACCCTTGAATCATCCCAGATGAGGGAGTTATGAAATTTTGATCCTTTGCTCGTTGAAACCCGAAACCAGCGTGCAATATTCTATTTGGGCCATTTTGGCTTATCAAATGATTTTGATAAAATTTTAAGATATTTTTCCTAAAAGGTTTATGAATTTTTGTTTCTAAAAAGGTATTGTTCACAATTTAACAATCTTAAATGAGCCCGAAATGATTTTTCAAAGTTTAGCATGTCTTTTCCCCTGCATGTGCTGCCAGTGTCAATATAAACTTAAATTCAAAAATGAATTCCGCTTAGAAAGTGACTGTCTAGAATTTTTGAAATATTTTTACATTAAACCTTATCGAGTTATCCTATTAACAACACTTATTCACAGCCTAAAGCCTTCAGACAAGCCTGAAACAAATTCAAGAAGGGAGGTGAATGATGTTGTCTCCTGTTTTTATCTTAGTTTTCAAATATCCTTTTATCGAGACGTTCGAATGTCTCAAAATGCGTCCAATTAGTTCCCCTATGATATCAGCCCCTTTTGACTTGGATCCGATTAAAAAACAAAAGTGGGACTTTATATTAAAATTTTTGCTAATGGAGATACTCCAACTCGATTACTCAAAGGAGATACTTCAACCCCATTTTTAATTAAAAAATTTAAAATTTCTCTTTATTCCTAAATGTTTTCCTAACTTTGGGGATCTCCAACCTTACTACTTTGGGGAGATGCTCCAATCCTATTTTCTTAAAAAAAAAGATGCAAAATTTTCTTTATTCCTAAATATTTTCCTAGCTCTATCTTTGGGGGTACTCCAACCCCTATCTCCTAGGGGATACTCCAACCTCGCTTTACCTTAAAACACCCAAAATTTTCTCTTTTGGATACCTCAAAATGCTTTGATAAAAACAATTTCATTTTTCAAATTACCATCGAATCTAGATTGGTCTCTAAAATTGTCATCTTGGTTATTCTTTAATAATCAAAAGCAATTATGAGATATATTTCGTTCGCCCCTCCTTTTTACGTTATTTTGTTTGTGATTGCTTGTTTATGATATCATTATAATTCGCTTTTTTTGCCTCACTAACTCATTTCTTATTGTAGTAATTATCATGCATTCATATTAAAAATTCATTTTTCTAATAAAATTTACAAGGCGATGTTTCATGTTGGTATTTCTCTAGTGCCTAAAGTGGAATAACAAAATTTTCAAAACTCAATTTATACTTTATTTTCATAAAAACTCTCATGTTCCTTACATCTCTAAGGCACATAGATAAGCTAATTTTTTTAAAAAGGTCACATTTTCCAAAACTTCACGCATTAAAGAGGATTATATCTAAATAGACGCCAAATGGAATTGATTTAATTGAGACCAAAGTAAGACATAGTTAGTAGGTATCGATTTCGGGCGTCATGGGGATGCTAGTCTTTCCTTGCACGTAACTAACTCCTAAACCTTACCAACAGATCTCTGGAATTTGTAGACCTTGAAATCAGCGTTTCGAGTTTTGTAACTCACAATATTGTTTTCAATAGACATCCGATCTTGCTTAGCCTAAAATGATCAGTGGCGACTCCAAAGTTCATGGTCACTTCGTGGTGGCCATCCAAGACCACTTGGATAAGCGACTCATCCGTCGATCCCTACCCCCTCATATTATCACGCCTATTCTAAATCCCAATCAAGGGATAGCTCAAAGGCTCGACCACAACCAACCATTATTTATTTTTAAGTCGAACACATTACACCCTTTTGATCATCTGAAGTTTTAAGAGCTGGGCACGTGGCGACAGCTTGATGACTCCATTGGGGACTATTTTAGAGAGTTGGGCCTATAACTAGCTATTTCTCACTCGATTCTTGGCTTTTTGGTATCCATAATTATTTAGATACGATTATCTTTTATTTTTTTCCTACTAATCCCTATAGTTTATGTTTTTGTCTTATGGTTGTTAAGGATTATTCATGCCCAAATAAATATTGATTTGAATAAATATGGTAATATGGATGTGAAACAAAAAGGTTTGATTGTTTCTCCGACACACACTATGCACTTGCATTTACACTAGATTCCCAGCTACACCATGGTGTGGTTAATACCCTAATTATTAGGAGGAAATGAGCCATTCACCTTCATGAGTAACACTCCGCATAGGCATGGCAAGACCTTCCGGGATGTAAACTACCTATGTCTTCCTTGAGTACCCCTCCACACTTGCATAGAGAAATACATCCACCAGATAGAAGCCATTCTACCAAACCAGTGATGGGCCTAGGATCGGGATGCCTCGACTGTTCTTACTGGATAGAGGAGTGATTCAGATATCAAAATAGGCATCAGTTTAAACCTATGTAGTTAACCCTACGAGCTAAACCATGTCAAGCTATACCAGATGCTGCTAGAATAACCTAAAGATTAGGATCGCTCAGGGAAACATTTCTTACCTGTACTCATATAAACCATTGGTTACACAGGTGATGATGGATGAACGTTGTCATCCGCGTTTGTCTTTTTATTTTCATGATCATTCTTTTAGGATATGCAGTGATGTTTGGTGGTAAATCTTCTTTAATAAATGGGCAAGGATAAGCGAATGCCATTACTTGCAATGCCATCTTGAAATAGTCGTATTTGACCAAGATAAGCTACCATGCTACTCGAAAAATGACTTAGCATATACTTAACATAAATGGTGATGGACGAACATCATCATTTAAATGGTTAGTCTTAGTCATCGCGAGGTATCATGTTGCTTCATGAAGAGGGAATTTTAATATAGACATGCTGGTATGCTGCTTATTTAATGCCTCAACATTGATATTCATCATGTCTACCCTAAGCATCGTGCTACCTATTCTCAAGGCAAATTTTTTGCTACACTTTTGCTGCTATTCTTTCATTTCCTTATCTTTTACCAATTATTTTGTATTGATTAGTAACTCGTTCTTTTTTTGCTTTTCTTTTTCACCATGCATTATTTCATCATAATTACTATCATCATAGGACAATTGGCTCTAATGGGTCAGTCTTCACCAAGGGGCATCTGTTATGGAGCAATAGTCTACTTCAGAACTAAAGCCTTTTGAAGAAGTTCGAGCATGGTTGAAGTGCTGACAACGTGAAGATGAAGACGTCCTTAAACTAGGGCATGTCTCGGTAATGCATGAAAGGATCAAGATAGGATGCCATGAAAGTGATCAGCAAGATATGAGGATCATATGGAATAATTGGGATAGTACTAAAAGGGAATCATTCACTAAGAGATCTGGAGATATCACTCTTTTGCTTCAAGTTTGTTTGAAAGTAGGTTTATTGTAAGCAGCCTTCAATTTTGGAATCTAGCATACTGGTGTTTCACTTTCAATCATGAAGACTTAGTCCTTACAGTCGATGAATACACTGCATTACTCAACATTGAAAGGGCAAAGGTCGATAGGATATACTGCAAAGTGTTGAATTCTCTAACCTTCAAGAAAAGATTGGCTTAAATCCTTGAAGCAATGAAGTCTTGGATTGAGAGTCATATCAAAACAAAGAGGAACAGTGAATACATCTCATGGGCTAGTTTGGGAGAGGCAATGGCAAGTACCATTGACATCTGAAAAATCCAAGATGTCTACGCTTTAGAAATATATGGTTTGCTTATATTCCTAAAGACTTTAGGCTATGTTGAAGCTACGGTAGCAGATGTCTTTTCTTGCTTGTACAGCAACATTAAGTCGAAACTATTCGAGCTCTTAATTTTTGTAAAAAAATGGGAATGGGCTATTTCATCGGATATGCATTGCTCCTTTACATTTGGCTCATCAGTCATTTTAGCCTGGAAGAAAGTAATACGTCGCACTACTTCTTACCCAACTTTAGCCCTATCTCTAAGGTTCTTGAGAAGGAATTGCTTCAAGATAAATCTGAAGAGCAATGGATCCAAAAATTTTGAAACCTTAAGGGGGATGAGGTAACATGGAGCCTCTTGGTTTTTCCCACAAACAATTATACCATTGCAGAGATTACAGCTATGTACCGCTCATGGGATTATGGGGAAGTACTAGCTATGCCCCTCTTTTAGTTCTTTGACAATTCCAGTGACGTAATTCATCCTTTTCATCCAAGACTTAGAGTTGTCAGATTTCAATTTTAGTGAGCCCGACTACAAGTTGAAAGTCCAATTAGCCTTTCAAGCATAGAAACAAACTCGCTACATGGAGAGATATTGGAGAGGGAGTAGTATGACCATAGGATATGATGAATGGAGGATTCATCGCGTTAATAATGCCATGCCTCTGTTTGGTATCGGGACATCACAAATGGTAGTTGATAAATTTCTTTCTAAAATTGAATTGCTCAAGAAGAGTTCGAACAAGAAAATGTAACCTTTGCCAATGAGATTGCTCGATTAAAGGAGGAAAATATTTAATTAAAAATGGACCTCTACCTCAAAGATGGCGAGATGAGTAGTGCTGTTAAAGAGAAAAACCACCTTAAGGAGGACCTCAAGAGTTTGAAAAAAAGACTATATGGCCCTTAATAAAGTAAGCAAGTCTCGAAGACTTAGAAAGCCAGCAGCCGAGTGAAAGACAAAAATTACTACTCTAGAGAAGGAACTACACTAATGGAGAGAAGCTGCTAGGGTCAATAAAGAAAAGGTTGTTAGAATCCAGGCTCTTGTGTTAACTCATCAAAGAAAGAACGAATGATTAAAAGTTCAAATTTAGGATTTGAAAGTAAACCAAGCCAAAAAATAAAGCTCTAACACTTATAATTCAAGATTTAGAGCATTCTTTTCAAGCTCGCTAAGACCAATTCGATGCACTGGTGAGAGCCTTCGAATAGTGGGAGCAAGAATGGCTTTAAGTGGTTGATCATGCATACTAAAACTATTACTACCATCATCATCATCTTACAGAGCAAATTTAGGTAGCTCAGTTAGAGGTCGGGAACATGATGGATGTAGCCTGATCCCTAACACGTGAGATTTTGCCCACTGGAGCACGTGAGCAAAACTTGTTGTATTTTTTAGACCATGTAATTAGGCAATATAACTGTGTTAGGCATTTTTGAATGTAGTTACATGTAATCAGGACATTTTGTTGCTTGAAAGATACTGTTCGTGGAGCTACCCCTTAATCCAACTGTCTCTTTCGCAAGTGCATGACTAACCTAATCTTTTGTATAGTTTTATTCATTCATTTATTTTCATGATAGCTTATTCACTTTGATTGCATCAAATATATACATGAACATATCATAAAGGCCTAATTTAAAGTGAAAGTGATCTAAAACATGGAAAATACAGCTCGCCATCGATACAATACTCCCTAATCATTGAAGAGTGATGGAAAATGATCATCAGGCCTGTATAGAAATATTTGAACTCGTGTTTAGAGAGTCCCTTACTTTGTAAGAATGCGAAACTCCAAGCTCAGATTGCCAAGCTGATCGAGCTATTGTTCGATGCATTAAAGGAAAAAGGGAAAACAAGTACATTCGAGGCAGGAAAAGATTCAGCCAATCTCGAAAGCAATCTGAATGGTGGTATTGAGGATACCAATGCTCAAAAAGAGGCATTATGCGGGCAGCAAACAATTCACCAACACAGCCATTCATTTACATCAACATATGACAACATCCCACTTAATTCAAGGATTTCAAGGTGCAGGCTTTTTACTAGTAAGGCCTATAGTCCGGACTTTGATGAGCAAATAGAGTAAAAGAAATTAAAGAAGCTTTCAAAAAATGAAGAGGATTTAGACAAGTATTAGTCACTAGAAAAGCATTTTCGAGCCGTGGAAGGAAGTAACAAGTTTAGAATTATAGACACAGAATCATTAGGGCTAGTATCGAGTCTCGTTATCCTGCCTAAGTTCAAGGTGCCTAAGTTTGAAAAATACAATGGGACTACAGGCCTTAATACCCATCTTTCATGTATTGTCGTAAGATGGTAGGGCATGAAGAGAATGAAAAGCTACTGATCCATTACTTTTAGGATAGTCTAACTAGAGTAGCTCTTCGATGGTACATAGGACTTGATCCTAGAAGAATTTAAACATTAATAGATTTAGCATGCGCATTCCTTGGACAGTATAAGCATGTGTCTGATTGGGCTCTAGATCGTTTTTCTCTCATGAACATGGAAAAGAAATCTTTCGAGAGCTGTAGACAGTATGCTTAGAGATGGAGAGAGAAGGGGGCTCAAGTTCATCCTTTTCTGATAGAAAAAGAAATGGCAGTCCTGTTTGTTGGCACCCTACGACCTCCTTACTACAAAAGGTTGGTAGGAAGCACCATGAAAAAGTTTGTCGATATGGTTATATCAGGTGAAATGATTGAGAATGTCACCAAATGTGGCAGGATATCCATTAGGGAGACATCTGAATTAGTCAAAAAGACAGTAAGCAAGGTTAAGGAGAAAGAAGATAATGTTGTAAGTGAAAATTATGCCAGGTTTAATCAAAATCTGTGTCTAGCGTGACTTATGTACCTTATGAGCATGTTGAATATAGGTCTTACTCCTTACTCATTAGCATCCCAACTAGTCTACACTATCGGGTTTGCTGCTGCAATAAGCTTTGTATCGAATCCCATTCAAAATACAACCCAAAATGCTCAACCTCATAATATGCACAATGCAAGAGCTCTGAATAACCAACAAGCACCCCGAGAAAGGGATCACTTTAAACTACTCCCTTACTCTTACAAAAAGATTTACTCTCATTTATTGACAGGTAAACTAGTGGCCCCAGTATTAACAAACCAAGATCACTACCATACCCTAGATGGTATGATGAGAATGCTTATTCTGAATACCACACTAAAGTGTAAGGCCATTCCATTGAGAATGGCACTTCGTTTAAAAGAAAAGTGCAGGGTCTACTAGAAAAAGGAGTGATCAAGATCGAGCAAGGTCCTAGACCCAATGTTGGGGCCAATGCACTCCTAATCATGCCAAACCAAAAGTGAATGCAATAATCGATGGAAAAGGTTGTTAGGTCAAAGGAAGCAGTAGAGAAGTCAAAACCCCAATAAGCAAGGTCTAGCAAGCTTTTGTGAGCTAGAATAGTGACAAATGATAAAAATGCCATCAAAACATTTTACTGCCACTATAGTCGAGAACATAATTTGCAACATTGTGCATCATTCTTGAAAATGGTACAAGGGATGATGGATTGATCTGAGATTGAGTTTTATAAGGAGTGGGATTGACACGAGGACCTATTTATTAATGCCATTGACGAGGAAAGACCTACAAATGATCGGATCTTAAGTTGTTTATCTCTTATAAGCATGAAAAAGAAATCTAATGAAAGTTTTATGCAGTATGCTGCAGATGGATGGGTAAGGCTACGCAAATTCATCCCTTACTGACAGAAAAAGAGATGATTGTTATATTCATTAGCATGTTACAAGCCCCTTATTATGAAAGGGTAGCAAAAAAAAACTTCCCGAAAAGCTTCGCGAATATGGTCATACCCTGTGGAATGATTGACAAGCCCATGAAAATTGGACCGGGTAGAACAAATATCTAACAAAGACAAAGGGAAAGGAAAAAATGAAGGCCAGTCAGCAATTAAAGTTCAACAACAAAGCCAGTTCATCTCAAACTCATGTCGAGTTAGACTTAAAGAGAATGGTCATGGAATAAAACTGTGAGATTAGAGAAAACATAGAAGAAGTTAGAACGCCAATGAATTTTATTTGGCAAATCCTGGTGCAAGCTAAGCTACTTAATGCAGCCCAGAAGATAGACGAAAGAATTGATGACTTTTGTGATTTCCATACTATTTATGCCCATACTCTTCAAACATGCAAAGAATTTCGTGCTATGGTTCAAATGATAATGAATAAGGGTAGCATCGAATTCTATGACGAAAAGCAAACCCCGCACATCAAGTCTGCAAATGCAACGTCGTCTATCAAGACTGTAGAAGAAGAAAAAGGCAATCCTCTTTACAGGGTAGGAAGGCCATTGATTTTGTATGATTATCAACTATGAGCCAAAGCCACACCTATCCAGCCCACGCCAAGGATGATCATTCAATTTCCATCTCCTTTCCCTTATAAGGATAATAAGATGATTCCTTGGAATTATGAAAACAAAACCTTAATCATCAGGGAATCTAGTTAGCAATCAACAAGCATGGACCTTTTTGGAGTGAGTCACTTAACTCGGAGTGGCAAATTTTATGCCCTAACAGCATGTAGAAGTGAAACATAGTAAGAGAATACTAGTTCTATTCCTCAAGCATAGAAATCTGCAGTAAGAAACTTAGATTCATTGGCTTTCAAAGAGCCAATGAATGAGAAAGAAGCTACAAAATTCGTTAAGATCATCAAACACAACGAATACAACATCGTCAATTAGTTGAACAAGCAACCTGCCAAAATATCTGTGTTGTCATTACTGTTGAATTCTGAAGCTAATAGGAATACCCTTTTCAAAGTTTTGAATGAGGCTTATGTTCCTCCTGACATTTCTATAGGTAAGTTGGATCATTTAGTGAGCAAGATCAATACCGATAATTAAATATTTTTTAGTGATGGTGAAATCCTGCTTCGAGGAAGAAGAAACTACAAA
>JAQSVH010231775.1:0-40562 GCA_029448705.1 Adansonia digitata
ATTAAATTATTAAAAGAATATTAAAATAAAATTCATTATTAAAGTTTTTTATTTATAAAAAATTATTTAATTATAATGTCTTCATATTTATTTTTAATATTAAACAGGTTCGGGTTCGGGTTCAGGTCGAGCTCGAGTTCAGATTTTTTCGGGTTCGGGTCATTTCAGGTTTGGGTCATTTCGAGTTTAGGTTCTTTTGAGTTTGGATCATTTGGGGTTCGGACTTTTTCAAGTTCAGGCTATTCGAGTTCGGATTTTTTTGAGTTTGGGCTCGAAGTTTTTGTAAATTTTTGGATTTTAGTTTATTTTATCACCTCTATTCTCTACCTTAATTCATTTTATAAAAAAATTATAATTGACCAATTCTTTACCGTCCATATAGACTTGCAACAATATAAAGGGACAAAATTCAAAAAATAATCCAACGAGTCTAACAAATAAAATTTCCTAATCAATAAAACCATATCTTAAAACGAAAAGTCAAAATTGCCGACTAACTTTCATCTATTGAACAATAACTAATAGGCAATGAGAAAACAGGAGGAAAAAAAAAGGCGAAAAGGACAATCTTGTCGTGGAAGTGAGATTTTACGTGTAAATTAGTGACGGATATATGATTTGAATTCAAAATGCAATAAATAAATGAATTAATCAGCTTTATTTTGAAGAAGCCATGCACACCCATAACTTTCCACGAATATGATCATTAAATTCCAAAGCCAAGAAAATTAATAAATAAATTCTCATCTAGAACGTAGAAAATGAATAAAAGAATATTGACTTACGATTTATGTATGGAAGGCGGCAAAAGAGAATTGTTCAAGTCTCTGAAGATGAAGAACGAGGCGCGTGGTAAGTCGGATAACTGAACTCCAGAGTTTAAAAAAAAAAAAAAAAAAACAGTAATAACAAAATGCTACAAAATACGAGAACGACGTAGTTTCGTTTTACCTTATCAGTCGGTTCATCTGTTTGCTATGGAAACGTGTCGTTTTTGCTTACCAATGTATTCTCATTTTTTTATCAAATTAAATAATTCTTTTTAAAAATTATAAAGTAGTTTTTAATTCATTTATTTTATAAATTCTAATTAATTAAAATTTTTTAAAATGGTAAAAGTCAATATTAGAAAATCTTTTAAAATTTTAAAATAAAAGCCAATATCCCCAATGAAACATTGTTTGTTTGTCTCTCACCCCAAAATGCCAGTATAATTGCAGACAGCTAGTAATACGTTTCAGGAATTTTTTTTAGACCACTGTAGAACATCGCAATTGGTATGAATACCCCAATAAGCATAAAGCTGACAACGAAGAAAATGGCCATAAACCATAAATATGGTGCTAATATTTACAAGAAGGAAATTTGACAATTACCAAAATACATTTACTGATTACTGTAAACTATGCAAAATCCAATCACCAGGAGCAAGATCCATACAGAATTTCTTTCTTCCCAAGGTGATTCAATAAACAAATATCAATCGACCCTCTCCCCATATTAACACAAATCTTATATATACATATTACACTGCGAGCCCAGCCCAGCCCAGCATGACTCAAACCTTTTCTTCCCTTTTATTAATCACACTACTTCCGATGCATGCTATTAGCAATCGATTAGATTTATGACCGAAAATGCATACTATACACGCTGCTAAATAGAAAATATCTCCCACTCCCCTCCGAAAATATCCAAAACTCTGTTCTTGTTAATCTGAAACTTTGGTGGTGGCACTTAGGTTCCTTGTATGTACACTTGGATTTTAATTTAAGGTGTTTCTAAGCCATTGCAGGGATGCTGGAATTTCGGCGATCCCTCCTGTTAAGGCAATCAAATCCTACAACTCTAACAGCAGCTGGTTTAGGGCCAAATTTCATCCTAACAGACCCTCCTTTACATGCTGATGATGATGGAGACGGAATTTGCGATACTGGAAAGGCTTGTGGAAGTCTCTCGTCACCAAATCGAGCATCTTGCACAATCGGATTCGCAGCCCTACCCGGAGGAGACCCACAAAAAAATGGTGGTGGTGATGATGATGCTACCTGTGCTGTCCCCGAATCCTCCTGTAAAACCTGCAAAACTTACATTAGTAACCTAAAAAACAAACAAATAAAACAACTCCATCTTAAATGCACCAAGATCATTGACCTGTACTGTTCAGACATAAATATCCAAAGGGCATTAAGTACGTCATTTTTTCCTAACTTCTCTAGGTTACTTGTCTGAAATTGTTTAGTTCGATTAATGTAGACTTATTCTTCTTTTTGGAGTATCGTAACCTCCCAATGATATTATTCACTTTCAGACATGAAATATAAGTAGTATTTCTATTAAAAAATGAACTTATTTAACAACCAAACATGTAAAAAAAAAAAAACATAAAAAAAGAATTGTATCTTCAGATTCAGTGATATTGATACCTTATTGAGGATGATATCTAGAAGCTCCACACCAGCTTTCGAATCGGTTACCTCCGCTTGATGACTGCAATTATAAATGAAGCAATAAAATCACAACCCCTAAAAACAAACCAAATTAGAGAATGGAAAAAGAAAAGAAAAATAGACCTCATGTGCAATCTCAAGAGCTCGATAGGGTTATTGGCGACAGCCCCAATTCGTCGAGGCTTGGGGCAAACAACGAGGCCGCCCTTCTGATGATCAGAGATTGAGATCAACCCTCTCATCTCTTCACAAGCCGAAACGGCGGCGTTCTGCTGAAGATTGCAGTGATTCATCTCCCAAGAAAACCAAAGCTTCGAAACGCCTATTCAAGCAACGCCGAAAAAAATCAACACCATAAATTCAATTAAAATCTTTTAAAAAGAAGAAACCCAAACTCTTCTTTTTCATTTCCTTGCAAAGCAAAAAAATAAAATAGAACCCCAAAATAGAAACAAAACTAAAAACAAAGTATAGCCATAGACCTTCAAAATCAAAGGTTTGTTCGGAGTTAATTATAGTAAAAAAAAAAAAAAAAGAGGATTTATATGATCAAGAAGTGTTAGAAAAAGGGCCTAAATTTTAGGAATTAATTAAGAGATAAGAATTAAGAATGAAATACCCAGTCCCAGACTGGAAATCCAACTATGAAGGCTTAAAACTTGTCCGATCTTTATAGAAACGATATGAACTTTGACTAAAAAACAGAATAGCTTTTAACGGAATAAAAATAGAAAAGAAAAGAAGAAGACCAGATCTATACACCAAAAAAACAAAAAAGGTGAAATTTCGTGAAAAATTATATAATTAATTTGATTTGATTTTTACACTACCCGTACCTGAAGGAATCCTTCGAAAGGATAAAAACAGAGAAAGGGTGGGTGCCACGAGGAAGAAGACAGCAGGGCGAGCGTATGAGGAAATTTTATATAGAAGGCATTTTGCCCCCGCGTCTAACCTGGTTGACGGGTCGTTTAGATTTTTTTTCTTTTTTAATTATTAAAGGTCGGAAATTTTACGGCATGACACTAAAAAAATCTAATTCATATTTCCATTTATTAAAAAATGTTTACAAACTTATATTATCTTAAGCTAAATGCTAAATTCGAGACCAAACTTATCAGTTCGTGGTGAACAAAGATCACATTTTTTTTTGTTTTTAGTTAATTAAAGATTTAACATTTTCGAATCGACACAAATAAAGATTTAAAATCAAAGTAATTAATATTATTTAAGTAAATGTATTATTTTTATTCTAATACTAGCACATAATCTTTTCTTACACTATTTTAAATTTATTGGATTTTGAATATTTTTAATTAATATATGTGAATAATTTTTTTAAAAATGATATAAATAAGATTAAATAAATTTCATACATCAAATATTCATTAATTATATATAATTATCTAAAAAACTTCAACAAATATAAAAAAATCAATATCAGTCTTAAAATGTTTTAATAACTGTCAAATTTACTAGTGATTATATCTAATATTCATTAAATTTATAAGAAATTGCATGTAATAATTATCAAATTTATGAGTATTTATATCTAATTCATCAAATTTATGATCAATATCAATATATTTTTTAAAAACTTATGTTATATATTGGTCGATACAACTATTTTCGACTAGTATAACCGAAACAGGTCGATACTTACTGAGACGATCAATACAACAATATCAAAGACTAATACTATTAATTTAGCTAAAAATTGATACATAGCTATTTATATGATTGATACCAAAACAGTACCGACTATAGTGTTTATAGTGGTGTTTAATGAATAGACGTCTGATGATAATAAAAAATGTTGACATGTAATATTATACTAAAAATTTAAAATAACTTTAATAAGAAAAAAATAATAAAAAAATTTTAAAATCCAAATATAAAAAATAAAAGAAAAAACAAAATCCCTAATTCTATGCATAAAATCCTTCGCTAGTCACAGTGATTCATTCCTTAAAACCCAAATCCATTCTCATTTTCTCCCTTCCTTCATTAAAATCAAAATCCCAAATCTATTCAAGTTGATATTATTTTTAATTTTCCTTCAAAATCCCAAATCAAAATAAGACTGAGAAGAAGGTAGAGGACGACTTAAACGACTCGCCGTGGTAGAGGTTCTAGTGATTTCTTTGGTGGTGGTTTAATATTGAAAATTGCTTACTTGTCGAGGTCCTCTATCTGTCGATGCTCGTCTGTCCTAGCATTCTATTGTGAAGATAGGCTCAAAACTGATCTTGGACATTCATCAAAGTTTTTGGATTTGCAATTGTGCCATTTTACGAAATAATGTTGTTTCCTAACATTTTTTATGAATCTACTTCATTAAACGTTTAAAATGGAATAGAATAACAAGCAGCATGATATTTCTTTAAGATTTCATGGTTCTATCATTTTCTCAACTGTAAGAATTTAATTTAGAGATCGTAGCTTTAGTTATTGTTAATTAAGAAAATGACCTTACTCTGAGCACACGAAGACGAACATTCCATATAAATCTTTTAGTCTGTTTCTTTATTTCTTGATAATTACTTTATGATGGTACATAAGCAATTTGAATAGATTAGACTAAGGACCTATACTAGAATATTAATTAGAGTTTTATCGTACCATCAAAGAATTTGTACTCTAATTAGTAATTATAGTAGAGTTTAATTACCTTAAACTCTTATCACTATAGTTTTATTTTAAATAGGATTTATCTAAATAATATCACCCTAATTGTAATTAAATAATTACCTTGTTCCACTTATTTATCATGTAGACCACATCAATCCAACATTCTCCCACTTGGCACTTGGCACATATGATCAAACAAGAACTTGAATAGGTGATATCTAAATCTAAACTTTAATATGGCTATAAGTTACTCTAGCAAAAATCACGATTGTAGCATTTTAAACTAAATATTTCCTTATGAATGAATTTTTTTTAATCATTCAAGGTTCAATTCACGTGTAAACTTTATTTGCACAAACTAAAACATATCTTTAAATTCTAAGAATGTGAAAACAACAAAATTAAAGAAACCAAAATAAATCCTGACAAAATTTAACTAGCCCCATGTGATCCACATGAATTTTGAACTATTTGTCAACAATGTTTTAGTCATGGGATATGTTATCATTAAATCTATACTGATGTGTTGGATATCTACTTTTTGCTTCTTCACAGAGTTTCTAATAGCAAAGTACTTTATATCTATTAACTTGCTGTGACTTCCACTCTTATCATTTTTAGAAAAATATATTGCATAAGAGTTGTCATAATAGATCTTTAATGGCCTCGTTGATAACTCTCAAACTAAAGATAAAATATCTCAACTTTAATGCTTGTATATTTTATACGATAATTCTTTTTGTAGCTTTCATCTAACCAAGACCAGGATTACTTTAATATCTACTAAGCATTTCTACTATAGACCTTATGTCAAGTTTTGTATAAACTTGACCATACATAAGGCTACAAATACTAAATGTATATGGAATACTTTCATATACTCATTTTTAAAATCATTTGGAGATATTGCCTTAAATTAAAATATCCCCTTCACAATTTGTGCCCCATAGCTTTGTATCCTAATTTTTTCGAAAATTGCCTAAATATAGGCTTCCTAAGATTGATTTAATGTCTTTTCAAACTAGTCTTTATAAATCTTTATGCCTATTATACATGAAGCTTCACCGAAATCCTTCATATCAAATTTTTGAGAAAAAAATATTTTATATCATGTAACAAAGTCGAATTACCGCTTGAAAGGAGAATATCACCAATATATAGGACTACAATTAGGATTACTCTTACTAATTTTAGGGTATACATAATGATCGATAACATCTTTAGTGAACCAAATGATGTCATAACATTACGAAACTTTATATATCGTTAGGGGGATGCTTGTTTTAATCTACATATTGATTTTTCAAAGAAATCTTAAGGCTAAATAATTTATACTTTTTCTTAAGATTGTCTAAGCTAGAGCACAACATAGCTTCTCTTTTGCTGAATAGTTATTTTCACATTCGTGAACTCTTTGCTCAAATAGTAGATAGCTTGTTCCTTCTTACCTGACGCATTATGTTGACCTAATACACATCCCATCGACTTGTCAAAAACTGATAAGTATAGGGTTAGAGATCACTGGCACTGGTGGTACAAGTATCGGAAGGCTCGAAAAGTAATGTTTACCTTTATTAAAGGCTTTGTGGCATTCCTTATTCCATTCTCTGGGATTTTGTTTTTTTAAGTAGCCGAAAGATTGGATCGCATTTCTTGGTTAGTTAAGATACACATCGAGCTATGTAATTCTACCTTCCCAAGAAACTCCTTACTTCTTTTTAAGTTTGAGGTGGCAACAGATTTTTAATCATTGACCTTACCAAGATGGGTTTCAGTCCCTTTTTTAATTACAATGAAGCCCAATAGTTTGCTAGATGTAATGCTGAATGTGTAATTGGTGGGGTTTAACTTGAGCTGGTATTTGTGAAGCTGTGTAAAAAGTTTCCACAAATTGGCCACATGTTCGCTCTTTTTGGCAATTTGGTGATCATATTATCCATATAAACCTTGATTTGTTTGTGCATGAGGTCATGAAACAATGTTACCATCACCCTTTGGTAGGTTGCCTCAGGATTCTCGAGCCTGAAGGGCATCACTTTGTAGCAAAAAATGCCCCAGTGGTCATGAAGAATGTATTTTCCATGTCTTCGACTGCCATTTTGATTTAGTTCTAAGGTAGATAGGCATCCAATTTTTTTGTGGATTGAGGTAGGTAGGCGATAGATAGGCGATAGCTCTTTATAGATTGAGTAGTAAGCGTCTAGCACTTTGTGGACTGAGGTAGGTAGGCATCCAGCTCTTTATGGACTAAGGTCAGTAGACATTTAGCTTCTTATGGACTGAGGTAGGTAGGCTTCTAGCTTGCTATGGACTAAGGTAGGGAGGCATCCAACTCTTTAAAGACTAAAAAGAAAATTCATCCATCTCTTTATGGACTAACAGAGAAAAAACATCCAGCTCTTTGTGGGCTAAAAGGGAAAAGCGTCCATAAAAAGAAAAAGAGTCAAGCTCTTTATAGTCTAAAAAAGAAAGGTATCCAACTCTTTATGGACTAAAAGATGTGAGTTTAGGTACCTTACGCGAAGCTTTTTAGGGCTTTTTGAAAACAAGAAATTGTACATGAGGATTTTTACTAGTTTGACTCTTGTGAGTAGGAGTTTGTACATGAAAGATTGCATGAATTATGAATAAAGATATAAATGCTTGTTTAAGTGATGCAAAGGTAATGATTTAAAAGCCTAATTCATCAATTGGCTTTAGAGTTTTGAATCGCCTTCCATCTTTGAGTTTTATTGGGTTTCTTATGTTTTAAGCTTTGCCAATGTTCAAAACACTTTCTTCAAATGGTTGAGGTCATTTTAAAGGTTGAGGTGACCCGTGATATGTGGGAAGGTTCCTGAGTCTGATCCATTTGTATTAATTGGTTAACAGACCTAGCAAATTGGTTCTTAGCATGCTTGGTAGTATACATCTGATGGTCTAAATTGACTGATAGGAATGTAGTTTGAACGCAAGGATCAAAGATCATTAATTTTGCTCTATGTTTTGGCTAAGGTTTATTAAGGGACATTTTTATCACATTTTTCAACATGGAAAAAGTTTAAAGGGTAAGTCTGGTTGTGGTTCTAGAATCCATTCTTGGCTTTTTAAACTTGAGAAGATTTCCCTACAAAGTTTTATCTTTTTTGAAGTAGCACTAAGAAATTGTATTATCAATTTTGTAGAATCTGTCAAGCATTATCAATTATACAACAAGCATAATGCAAAATCATATGCAAGTATGAGAAAAAAGATTCAGGAAACAAAATTGTTATGTTTAATTTTTAGAAAAAAATGTATACAATTCATTCAACATTCTGAAAGGTACAAAGAAAGTTAAAGATTAATTTTTCCACTAGTCTAATTTTTGTAGTGCTAATGACATGAATCTTCCACTAATTATTTTTGAAGACTTCTCTCAAATAACCACTTTTCCCTATTTTGACCATTCTTCAAATATCCTTTTGGATTGCCTCATGGTAATTACCCTAAGCTGAGGTAAATACTATCATTTTTCACTAGGATCAGGTAGAGGCAAGTTTGGTAAACTTAAGATAGGATGAGGAGTTGAGCCAAAATTTGGTATTTTGATAAGTGATGGTCTAAGTTGGTATTAGCCTTGATTAGGTTTAGACAAGGGTAAAGTTTGGTTACTTAAGCCGCGCTTCCAAAGATAAATATGCCTTTGTGGGTTTCTATTTAAAGACCTTGTCAAGCATGATACTCTTTGATACAATCAAAGTTGACGGGGTTAGGTAGGTCATTGCCATCCATCTCAACTAGAATTAACGCTTCACTAAAGGAAGTTTGCTTAACAACATAGGGACCTTTCCACTTTGGGGTCTATTTTCCTCAAGTATCTTTATGAATTGGGAGGATCTTTTTGAAAACTAAGTTTCCTTCCCAAAATTGATTCCTAAAACTGATAAGGATGGATTTTTTTGATATAAGTTCTCACCATACACTTGTGATACATCTGTCCATGATAGATGGCTTTCACTTTCTTTTTATCAATGAGATTAATTTGCTCGTTTTGGTTCTTGATCTATTCAGCTTCTTCGAACTATGATTCTATCAAGACTTTGAGTGAAGGGCTTTCAACTTTATTGTGTAAAATTGCCTACACCCTATAGACTATGAAGAATATAGACTATGAAGAATAAGATAGCTTCAGTAGAAGTTTAAACTGCTAGATGATAGGTATGTAGCATGAAGGGTAACTTTTCATGCCAAACTCTATAAGCTTTGGCCATTTTCTTGTCTATTTTCTTAATGTTTTTGTTGG
Organism: Adansonia digitata; assembly: GCA_029448705.1. Taxonomy (NCBI): domain Eukaryota; kingdom Viridiplantae; phylum Streptophyta; class Magnoliopsida; order Malvales; family Malvaceae; genus Adansonia; species Adansonia digitata. The sequence goes on from JAQSVH010231775.1 coordinate 9,346, forward strand.
CCGCTTTAATCACCTCATTCATTTTTGGATGGTATGGCACTGAATTATGATGCTTGATCTTAAACTGAGAGCAAATTGTTATCATCATTTTTTTATTCAAATTATGTGCATTATTCATGATGATTTGTTCAGGCAATCTATATAGGTAGATAATGTCTCATTTCACAAACTTGCACAAAACAGATCTAGTGACATTGGAATATAAAGCTATTTTTACCCATTTAGTGAAATAATTAATGGCAACCAAAATAAAATGACGCCCATTTGAAGCTTTTTTAGTGACGAGTCTAATCATATCCATGCCCCACATAGAGAAATACCACAGAGTTATCATGACATATAGAGTTGAAGGTGGGATGTGGATTTTGTCAACAGAGATTTGGCATTTGTGGCATTTCTAAGCATAGTCAATGCAGTTTTTTTCAAGCGTTAACTAGTAATATCCAGACCTCATGACTTGCTTTGCCATTCTATGTCCGTTAGCTTGAGTATCACAAATTTTTTCATAGATCTTTTTTAGAATTCTCTCGGCTTTAGGAGTGTCCACACATTAGAGTAATATTTTATCATAGCTTTCCTTATTTAGGACATCACCATCCAAAATGAAACTTTTAGACCTTCTTCGAATTGTTTCTTTGTCAGTTTCTATAGCATGCTCTGGGTACTGTTGATCTCGAATATAATGAAGAATGTCATGGCACTACTGTAGCCCACCTTTTTTTCTTCTACATTATGGCAGTAGGTGGGAGCTTTATAAATATGCATTTAGATGGGTGTAAGTTTTGACTCCTGGGTAACTTCAAACAGAGATGCCCATGTTGCTGAAGCATTTGCCAATTAGTTGTCATCCTGAGGTAAAAATTGGAAGTTGATTTCATCGGATTATTGTTTTAGTACATTGATTAGTCTTCGGTATTGGAGCAACTTAACATCTTGTGTTTTGTATCCTTTTCAAGAATTGATAAATTACCAAGTCGAAGTCCCTGTACACTTATAAAGTCTTGATACCCCTTATAATGGCTGTCCATAGCCCCAATACATACGCCTCATATTTGGCTATGTTATCAGTGCAATCGAAGTTCAGTTTAGTGATGAAAGGATAATAATCTCCATTTGGTGAGATTAAAATAGACTTAATTCCATGCCTCAATGCATTTGAAGCTCCATTGAAATACATTTTCAAGGTTGGCCATAATTGATACCATCTTTTACTTTGAATATGCACATTTGGTCCTCATCGAAGAATTTGAAATCTAAGGGTTCATAATCCTCTTTGGCTTGGCTTGCCGAGAGCTTAGCTATCATGTTGCCTTTAATGGCTTTTTGGCTTACATAAATGATGTCATATTCAAAGAGCAAGACTTCCTATAGGGTCAACTTTCCTGACAAAGCAGGAGTTTTATATAGATATTTGATAGGGCCCAGCTTGGAGATTAGCCATATGGTGTGATATAACATATATTACCTCAACCTTTGAGTCATCCAAGCTAGAGTACAACTTAACTTTTCAATTAGGGAGTAGTTATTTTCATACTCTATGAATTTCTTACTTAGGTAGTAGATAGCTTGTTCTTTCTTTCCCGACTAGTCATGTTGACCTAGTAAAAAATCGTGGACTTGTTAAAAACTGACAGATATAAGATTAGTAGTCGATCAGGCACCAACGGTACAAGCATTGTAGGTTTGATAGGTAATGCTTGACCTTGTTGAAAGCTTGTTGGCACTTATTGTTCCAATCACCAAGGTTTTGTTTTTGAAATAGGTGAAAGTTCATATCACAGTTGTCGGTTAGTTAAGATATGAATATGGCAATATAGTTCAGTCTTTTAAGGAAACTTCTCACTTCCTTTTGGGTACGGGGTGGTGGAAGGTTTTGGATCGCCTCTACCTTGTCAGGATTGACCTTAATTCCTCAGTTGCTCACAATAAAGCCTAGCTTAAGGTAAAAGTAATGGTGCACTTGGTTGGGTTTAGTTTGAGTTAATATTTGCATAGTTGTTTAAACATTTTGTGAAGGTTAGTGACATTTTCAATCTCTTCTAAGGACTTGGCAATCATAATCCACACAAACCTCTATTTCTTTGTGCATGAGGGGTCATAAAATAGTGTCACTATTTCCTTTTAGTAAATTGCCTTAGTGTTCTTGAGTTTGAAAGGCATAACCTTGTGGAAAAAAATACCTCACATGGTCACAAAGGTGGTTTTCTCCATGTCTTTGGATGCTATTTCAATTTGATTGTATCTCAAAAATTCGTTCATGAAAAAATAGGGAATTTTTTATGGTATTATCTACTATGGTATTGATATGAAGTAAAAGAAAATTATCTTAAGGGCTAGCTGAATTTAAATCCTTGTTATCTATGCACACCCGCACCTTACCATCTTTTTTAAGAATTAAGATGATGTTGGCTACCCATTCGAGATACCTGGCCACTTTAAGAAATCCTGCATCAAATTGCTTTTTTACTTATCTTTTAATCTTCAGAAGCATCTTTGGTTTCATTCTCCTAAGTTTTTGTTGTAAGGGTTTGCACTTAGGATTTAAAGGAAGTTTGTGAACCACTATATGGGTGTTTAGCTCTGGCATGTCTTGGATGGAGCAAGTGAATACATCCTAGTATTGTAGTAAAAGATTGATCAGTTTAGCTAGGGTTGATAGGTTTATATAGGTTTCTATCTTAACCTTTTTTTGATCTCCCTCTATCCCAAGGTTTATTATTTCAATAGTCTCTTAATGGGGCAAGATTTGTTTCTTCCTATTTAATTAATCTCAACAAATCAATTATCACAATGCTTTTCTCAAAATCCTTCTCTGATTTGACCTCACCCATGTAGATTGGTTGCTTGAAATCTATTTTCAAAGTGAAAATTCATGTCATTTTCATTTGGGTGCCTAAAAATATAAAAAAGATGTCGAAAAAACATACCAAAAGAAAAAAAAAGTCTTAACAATTTTACAAAAAAATGAAGATGGACACAAGAGATGGAATGCAAAATGCTTAGTCCTTTTTATTAATAATGCTTGACAAAAGTACTCTTGTACAAAGAGTTCTATAATGCTCTTGGGCAAAGGCATAGAGATTTAGTTTGTAGCATTACTCTAAATTAGATCCAAATAGTACAAGAATCTCTGTTTTAGTCCAAATGCTTAGAATGAATCTTGAAGTGCATAGACTAGTCTCATGGCCCATCGCTAAAGTTCCTAACTCATCAATTATGTTGATAAAGAAGTCTCCAAATGCTTTACTCAAAATAACCATTATGTTGCCAGAGCAAGTAGTTCCTCCTTGATTTAGATTGATGTGTCCTCTTAAACAAAAACTTTCTCGTAGTGGTGGCAGCATTATTAGTTTGTATTCCAAATCTTAACCCTTCAAATGGGCCATTCTCTTTTCTCATGCCTTTTGAGCTTGCTTCTTCTATTAATGGGCATTAGGTTTGAATCTCAGACCTTTCTTGTCAATTTGATAGGTGACAGATCCTTTGTAGATGCTTTCCTAGTCTCTTTCAGCCTAGGCATGCTTACTAAGGTTAATTGGAGACTCATGTAAGTACTTTTTGATAAATGAGGCTCAACCACAAGCAAATCTTCTTTGATATAGGTAGCATTAACAAACTCAAACAATTCAAAAAAGGATTCTGGTATACCCTCATCAGGCTCAATATAAGGTGTACACATGAAAGTAGTGGCGATAATATTCTTCTCGCTGTCAATGCTAATAACTTTGCTCCCTACCATAAATTTTAACTTTTGGTGTAATAAAGGTGGCACCGCCCCTGTAATATGGATAAAAGGTCTACCTAACAAGTAATTCTATGATAGAGCAATGTCAATCACATGAAAATCCACTTCATATGTCCACAACCCTATTTGAAATGGGATAGTAATGTTCCCAACGACCTCTCTACATGTTTTATCAAAAGCTTATACCACTGTGCGTTTATGCTTGATATGGGTAGCATTAATAGGAAGTTTGTATAAGTATGCTATAGGCATTACATTTAAGGCTGGCCTATTGTCGATGAAAACATTCGACAATGCACTTCTCTTACAATAGATAGTGATGTGGAAAGCGTTATAATTTCCCTTACCTCCATAGGGTATTTCATCATCACTGAAAGATATCTAATTATCCGCAGTAATATTACTCATTAAACGATCTAATTAGCATATGGAAATGTCTGGTGAGACATAAGCTTTATTCAAGTCCTTAAGTAGAGCTTTTCTATAAGCTTTAGAATTTAAAAGCAATGGTAGCAGAGATATCTTAGCAGATTACTTGTTTAGTTAATCCACAATGTTATATTAGTTGTGCTGGATGAATTTACAAAATTATGTAGCCTCTTTCTCACTTACTAATTCTTTAATCTCTTCTAATTATTTCCTTACCACCTTCAATGTTTGAATTGTTAAGGGACCATTCTCCTTGTTGATTTTAGCTTCAGGTGCAGCTAAGGCATAGCATTGGTCACTATAGGTTGATGGCTTATTCCTAAAAGGCTAATGGTGGCTGTTCATTGGTAAGATTCCTTAGTTATTATTACTTTGCTTTCATATTTCATAGCACTACTTTCTCCTTCTTCTATGGGAAAGAAAATATAAGTTGAAAAATCATTCTCGAGGCAAGCTGCGTAGGTGCGATTTTGGTATCTGGCTAATTTGCAAATAAGATCAATAATCTTTCAACTTTATAGAGGGGGACCTTCCCATCCTTTTCCATAACATTGATGAAAATGTCTATGTTCTCGTCTTATTCTTCATAGAACTCGATTTCTAAACAATCCATTATCCTCTAGATTAATTTTAAGAATTCTACACAATGTTGCAAGTTATGACTTTGTCCACAATGGTAATAGTAGGATTTGGCAAGCTCTTCATCTTAATGTCGGACCACTAACTCGGCCTTTATAAGAGCTTTTTGTACACTGCTCATTGGCATTTTAACTTTTTCAACAATTTTCTTAACCCAACATTGCTTTCCATTAATTATAGCGTTTACTCTCGGTTCTACATGATTTGGGAGTGGATTAGCTCTAACATTGGTCCTACACCTTATTGGATTTTGATCATGCCCCTTTTTAGTAAGCCTTAATCTTTTCTCTTGAAGGAAGTGCAATTTTGAATGCTGTGACCTTGTGCGCCAGCATGGTACTCGTAATAGGTGTTCTCGTTGTATCATTTAGGATAAAAGGATAACCTTAGAGTTGTAAATACTAGAGCTACCAATTGACTTACCAGTAAACAAGCATAGACTTCTTTGTAGAAATAATGAAGCGGATCAAATTGCTCTCTTTCCTTAAAGGCTTGTTGACTTTTTGGTGATCTAGTGTTATCATAGTTGTAGGATCAGATATTCTGAGTAGAATTTTAGCTTAGTTTTGGTGAAAGATTCATAATGGGATTAAATCCAGCAGAGCATACTAATTGTGGTATTAGGGCAAATAGGTTAAAGCTTGGATTTGGATGCCAGGAAAGACTTTCTCGATATTGAATAAGGATTCTGAGTGATCTTGGCAGGACTCTTGCATTTGCCTTTGGCGCTGAACTTCTTGGTGGAATGGGAGGATCCTCCTTTTGATATGTTACTAGTCTTTATGGCATTATTAATCATTTCTCCAAATATCACCATATCGATAAAATTCTTCATAGCATTCCCCACTAAGTTCTCACAGTAAGGAGCTTGTAGAGTGTTGACAAATATAACTATCATCTCTTTTTCTGTTAGTGGAGGGTAAACTTGGGCTGCCTCTTCCGGTCATCTTTAGGCATACTGCCTAAAGTTTTTCATAGCTTTTTTTCCATGTTTGATGAAGAAAGATGATCTAAAGCCCAATCAGATACATGCCTCTATTAATCTCAGAAAGCTTGAGTTAAATCAGCCCATGACTGAATTCTGATTAGATCCAAGCTCTATATAACATCATGCAATTGCTTTGGTTAAACTGTCTTAAAAATAATATATTAATAGTTTCTCGTTGTCTTCATGCCAAATCATCTTTTGGCAATACATACGAATATGCATAATAGGGTCTATGTTACTATTGTATTTATCAAAATCTAGTACTTTAAACTTGGGGGGGATAACAAAGTTTGAAACCAGACCTAAGGATTTGTCATCCATAATTCTAAACTCGTTACTTCCTTCTACAACTCTGAGGCATTTCTATAATACCTTGTACCTAGTTTCATTTTTAATCGCCTCGACGTGCTTTGAACTGGTTGCTTTTTCTTGTTCTATTTACTTAATGAGGTTTGAAACTAAAAGATTTGCTAGTGATGATCCCATATTCATGCCACGATATCCCTGATCTAGATGTGGTGCTATTGTAAGGTTTATATAGATGGATGGTTAAGTAGGTGGGATCGGGGCTATTAGGGTCACTGGTCTTGGGATGTTTCTTGAAGAGTGTTAGTGACTTTAATCCCTTTATTTGGATTAACCTCAAGATTGGCTTATTTTTTACCTTTATTAGCGGTATTTGTTTGCCCTTTTATCCTTTAAGGTAGCAATTAGTAGTTTTGCTAATTCAGAAATTTGACTTTGTAGTTCACCAATCTTACGAAGCATTTGCTCCTGAGCATTTTGATGCATAATTTCAAGCCTCTCAATACGAGCCTGGTGATCATTTTCCATTACCTTTCTATGTAGACGAGTTTTGTATCAATGTTAGGTGTTTGATTTTGTTGAGGACCCTTACACTTTAGAATGATGCCAGATTAGAATTATTAATATGGTGAGTATGATGCATGTAGGAATGAAGATGCAATCATCTGCATGTGATAATATTATGGAAAAAAACATAATTAAAACAATTAAACCATGTAAGCAAATGCAAGAGACAGTTGGATTTTAGTAATAGCTCTAGAATAAATCTTTTATTTGAACACATCATTAATTATAGCCCATCAAATTTGAAAGTAATCAAATCTAAAAATATCGCATGCTAGCACATAATTTGATTACAATTTCCAAAATGTTCAATAGTTTTTATCCACTATTTCTTATGGGAATGAAGTCTCGCCTAATAGCTCTAGCTAATTCAACCTTGTCGTTTGTAGTGGTTTAAACCATGTGAATTTGCTCAATGAGGTTCTAGAGATGTTCCCTACATTCTAATCAAGATTGGTCGGCCATGATCCAATTATGGCGAAATTCTTTGGAAGTCCTCGACAATCTTTCACCTGATCTTGCTAGACTTAAAGGGCAGGCTACAACTCTTAAACTTTTGCACCCAAAACTTCATTCTTATTCTTTCCCTTTTAAGGAACTTGTACTCGAGCTGCCAGGCTTTTGCTTTTTTTTTTTGATAAACTAATGCAATCGTGCATGTCTTAGTGAGGTTTTTTACAGTAGTCTCTGCTTGAGCCCTCCTAGCCTCTAAGTCATTAGTAAGAGAGACAAGTTTAGCTTTCCATTCATTTGGGTATTTGCTAGTTTTCAGATATTTCTTTTCCTTCTAAAATGCCATGTTGTCTTTCTTTAAGTCTTGGAGATCTTCGGTGATGGCATTCTTTGACTTGACAAAGTCATGTATCTGCTCTTCTTAGACTTTATGCTCCCATTAACTATTCTCTTCTTGTAATTGACAATTTTCTTTAGCAAAAGCAGTTTTTTCCTATGCAAACTCAGGCTTTAAGATCTCAATCTTAGATGGAGGGTTATTGTCAAAACATGAGGGATTCCCTTTGTACGCAACAATATGGTGTCATTAACTCGTTTAACTATCCAATTTTCATAGGCCAGAGTCATTATTTTCTCTCTTTTCAATATGATTTGGCAGGTTTTCCACCATGCATCAAAGATCTTTTGTGCTTTGACTTGTGTAACCATCCCCTCGATATTTAAAATCTAGTGTTCAAAGCTTGCGAGTTACATGGACAAACTATTGGCAATTAAATTGCTATAAAGCAATGAAATAGGTGCATTTGATGCTTTTTTATAATCCGTTAAGAGGAACCCAATGAAATGGATTGCATTTGTACACAATCGATCGAGGAATAATCTATGGAATTACCTAGGTCACTTCATTGACATTTGAATATTGAAACTTCGCAATCCATTGATCTTTGGTGCTATCTTGTGACCACTCTTTTTCCAAAAAATTGGTGAAAGGACTAAAATTCAACATGTATGGCTGTAATAGTCCTTTACCCAAAAAATGACCGAGGAGCCATACTTATACCATTAATGAGCATCTAATAAAGCATGAATGGCTTCCATTTCTCCTAAAATTTAAGGACCAAATAGTTTCCCTAAGATGGCAGGAGTAGGATTAATACCATAACTTAGTTTTAAGCAAATATCTAAAATGGTAACCTCTGTGTCCCAAAGATTGTAGAAAAATGATCAGATCATAAATTTCCAATGCGAAAACATCCCAAACCTTTTTCTTGTTTGATTGGGTTTTCAAGGTAGATTATAAACTATCCCATGTGATGCATGCATTATTCCCCGACGTGACTACATGTGAGTTTGCCTAGTGTTTTCTGACTCTGAGCATACTGGCTAACTTCTTCTTGAGAGGTGTAGGTTTTGCTAACACATATTAAATTTTGTCGAATAGGCCCTTTTGTTATATTAAGCACTGTTGTATACTCTTCTATAGTAGGGACCAAATCATGTCTATTGAACGTGAAACACCTATATATGGGATTCTAGAATTATATCATAGTGTATAGTAATCTGAAGTCGATTTTGACTTAAATCAATAGAGCAATATCCTTATAATCTTCTGCAAAGATTGCTTTAGCAGTCTCATCCCAACCATTATACACATCTCTTAACCATTAGAAGTTAAACTGTCTAAAAATCATTTTAGCCTGTTCTAAGATTTCTAAGCGATATCCAGGGTAGAAACTATCCCAATTCTCTCTTTGTTCTCTTTCAAACTTGATCTTAACTATCTGAAAATCTTCGAAGCCTTTTGGGTAATGCTTGTGCCATGGTGAGATACTCATCTATGGACGCTACCCCTGGAATTATCCTAAATGGTATGAAATGACATGATGCATGTAATAAAGACAACAGCAAAAGAAACACTAAGTAACATGTTAAGGACAAGAAATATATCACAAAGTAAAAGTACTCAGAGGCATTGTAGCACCTTGAGGCAAGTACGACAAAAAAATATGGGTATAGACATTTTGCTCGTCAAAGCTAGACTTATACAAACAGCATACTGGTATGTTTAGGATATAAGTGTCCCTTTGGGATAAAGATTGATGCTCAAGCCATCAATCGGATAGTGTAACAGCTTGTTCTGGTATTTGTTGTTAGCATAACAATGTGATGCTTCCAAGGACCCTAGGTATTCGTTTATCATCATCTGGTGATTGACAGGCTTCAAGTTATTGATTAGGCAGCATAATGGCTTACCAAAGTAGGTTTGGTTCTTTGGGCGGCAATACCGGCCTTGAAAGGGATGTTAAGTGACAAAATTCGAATATAATCTCTTGTAAAAAGAAGAAGGCATTAGCCGTCAATCGAATAGCATAATGATATGCCTCGATAGTATTATTACAACGGATCACACAATTTGAGCTATAAGGAAAGGAATTTGTGATGATGTTCGTTCATCATCATTTATGCAATGAAGAAATGATAAAGAGAAGTAATAGGTAAGAAGTGTTTTCTTGAGTGTCCTATTCTCTAAGTCAATCTAGTAGTATTTTGGTATGGCCTGACATGGTTTGGCTCTATGGTTGACTATATGGGGTTAAGTTGACCCTAAAAGGTTACCAAATCACTTCTTCATCCTATAGGAATAGCCGAGGCACCTCGATCCTATGCCTATCGCAGCTTACCAAAATAGGTTTGATTTAGGTAGATGTATTTTGCTACGCCCATATGAAAAAAAGCATACAATGGGAGCATAGGTATTTTACGTCCTAGATGATTTGCAAGCAATGGTAAAGAAGAGATACCATAGAGGACAATTAGCTCACTTTCACCTAATAAAGGTGTTATTCTCTCTCCAAAAAAAGAATAATCGAGAGTCTAATGAGATGTGAGGGCATGGTATGTGTTAAGAAAACAATCAAACCTTCTTCTTTACTTCGTATTACCATTATACCAAAATTGTTGTATTCATTTCTCGAGTAGAAAGGAACCCTAGTAATCATGAGAAACACAAAAGTGCATAGAGTGATGGCAAATAAATGTCATGTACAAAGAAGATGAAGAAAGATGATTACAAATAAATAATGACTAAAATCAAGGGAAACCAAGAATCATGATAAAATTTAGCTAGTTGTAGGCCTGATTTTTAAAATCAAAACCCCAAAGGAGTTGGCAAGTTATTACAACATGCCCTTATCGTCACGTGTAGTGAGGTGCTACGACCTAAAAATAAAAAGGAAAATGAGCTTGCCTTTGGATTATTCCTTGATCGAGATTTGAATTACGCATTATAGGGTGAAAGTTAAAAGGAAGACTATTGGACGAATTGCTTATCTGAACCGATCTTGGATGACCATTATGAAATGGCCATAAGTTACAAAACTTAAAATATTGATTTTACAAACTGCATATACCAGAGTTCATTTTAAAAGGGTCAGGGAGTCAATTACACATAGGGCAGGATTAGCACCCCCACAACACCTAAAATTGGTACAATTTAGCCATAAATTATCAAAGTCTAAGTTTCCTCATTTATTGATGCGATCATTATTTATACCTAATCCCCTTCTGATAAATCCAAAATTTTTAATATTAGATCTAGGTTTTTATGATAAAAGTTTAATTAATATCTTTCTATGCAACCTATGGGGAGGAAAAACATAGAGGATTTAATAAAATAACATCTGAAGTGATTTGGAAGAGGATACTCTATGTTAAGCACTAGAAGGATACTGATGTAAAACATTGCCTTGGTGTTTAAAGAAATTCGAGTTTTGGAAAGCATGAATGCAAATCACGATCAAGAAGAGAAACGGGGTAGTAAGAGATAAAGGAATATTATGAGATTTGCATTAAAGATGAACACATGGAAATGAAAAGAAGAGAAGGTTAGGATGTATCTCATAATTCACCTCGGTTATTAAGGAATACCCAAATTGACAATTTTGAGACATATTTGGATTCGAAGGTTGTCTTAGGCTTAAAAAGGTTGATAAAAGGTCTGAGGATGCCAAGAAAAGAGAAAACTTAGATTTTTGATGTATTTTTGAACAGTGAGGTTGGAGTATTCCCTCGGAGAAAATAGGTCAAAAAATCCCTCTAAAAAAGTGGGGTTCGAGTCTCCCCTTAAGAAGAAAGAAATTGAGTGATTTTGAAAATTGAAATTTTTGAAGAAAAAAATTTTAAATCGGAAGACACTTTAAATAGGGAAAGGAAATTAAGTTTGAAAACAATTTTGTGTTTTAGTCTGAGCCTAAAAGGACCAACGTTAAAAGTCATGACTCCATAGGGAAAATCATTGAATATATTTTGAGTCATTCGAGTGACTAGAAAAGTTGGTTTGGGAAAATCCAACTAATTTTCCCAAGTTCAGTAAGAACTAGGGATAGCATCATACAACCCACTTTCTTGAATTTATGTTGGTTTGGTCCGATGGTTTTTAGTGGCATACAAGGGACCATTGGAAAGGTAGCTTGATAAAAATTATTATAAAAATATTCTAAAAATCCTAGAAAATTATTTTCTAGATGGAATTAATTTTTGAAGCTAGTCTAGTCAACATTAACAAACAAGCACCTGAAAAAGAAAGCAGTGAACTTTGAAAATTTGTCCTAAAATTGTTTAGAATCATTAAAGCACAAACGATACCTTCGTAGGAAGGGAATTTCATAAAATTTTCAAAAAAATGTTAAAAAATTCCAAAAATATTTGATGGGTCAAAATAACCTAAATAAAATGTGGATCACTGATTTTAGGAGTTTGAGACAACAAAGGTTTGAAAGCTCCCATATTCGAAATGATCTAAGGCCAAGTTAGATATTGTTGTAAAGGTAATTCGAAACCTTTTCTAAAAAATGCTAGAAAATTCTAGAAAAATCATTTTGAGTCAAAAAATTTTTTTAAATAGGAGTCACTTTGCTACCAGTACCAAAATAGAGGGTTCTTTGGGTTTAAGCTTTTATGGTCACGTGTTAAGGTGTTGGACATGCAAATGTTTAATCACCAAGGTCCATGGCAGTGACGTAACGAACCAATCTAGCCCTCATAGAGTAGGCTATCGAACCATATGCTATCCATGACAATAGTAAAGGTAGACTCAAAAAAAAGCTTAAACTAAACGCTTAAAAGCAGTTTTGATTAAAAAAACCATCTGCTATCCACACCAATAGTAATGGCAGACTTTGAACAAAGCTTAAACTAAATGCTCAAAAGCATTTTTTATTTTTTATTAAAAAATAGAATATATTTGGCATATTGACGCCATGATCTCAAATATATATACTTGATATATCCCTAATATTAGTGAACCAATATATTAAAAATATTAAATCCATGCTAATCCCCCTCAATTGGGGTTAACATAGACTTAACTTGGGGTTGGTTTTTAGAAAATAGCATAGGCACTCATTAAGCAAGTATTTGAAAGAAGCATTTTAACAAGCATATGATAAACCAAAAATGTATCATTCCCATCCTAACATTAAATATAAAAATAAGCATCATCAAAAAACATTTTGATAGTAAATCATCAAAACCAATCTTAAATACAATTGATAAATACTAGACGAATATTGTTAAAAATGAATCATGATCTAAATGAAATATAATATAAAGGCATCAAAATAGAAGCTATATTTAAAAAAAAGATTAAAGAAAAATGGGATTTTTAATCATCCAAACATTATCAAAGCATCATCAAAACAAGATTAAACTAACACCATCAAGAAAAATGCATGATTTCTTAAAAAAAGACATGGTTACATGGAGAGGTTTACTAAAATAAGATGGACATGAACTAAAAGGACCAAGATATGTAGAAGAATGGGAAAGAAAATATACCACCAAGTTTTCGAAGCTTGTTCTTTGGAGACACTCGTCCATAATGCCTAAACCTCGAGTCCTTTTCTTTAGCTTTCACGTGCTAGGCCACTTAGCTTTCAAATTTCTAATTTTTTTCTATGGTGGCCAATATGTAGTAAGAATGTTTGGGACTATGTAAAAATAGGGTGAGGTTTCTTGGAAAGCATGAAATGAAAATATTTTTGTGGCTAAGCATGAATGGAATATGCAAAAGTTTTTCATCGACTACTATGAAATTTTTTTGCTAATTTTTTTTTTGTTTTGCAGTTGGTGGCTAATGAAGAATGAAGAGGGTGATGAAAGCCAACCTTTTAGTTTTATAGAAGGCCATTTGGCCAACACCATTCTAAGGTAACAGGGCACTTTTATCTTTTGTTTGTCAAAAATAATAAGTCATGGTGTTCTAGAATGTGCTTTCCATTTTTAATTAGTCAAAGTTCTAATACTTGAGTACCAATTAGCCACCAAAATTCAAAAATATCCCTTGAATATCAATTTTTGCCATGAAATACCTCACCATCAAGCTAATTGAGTCCTTAAAAAAATCATTAACCTAACCCAATAGGCTCAAAATTAATTCAAATAATGGACAAATTGGATCAAAACATTTTTAATAAGGTTTATCAAGAATTTAAAGTATTGAAAAGATGACCTAATATAATTAAATAAAATAGGCCTAAATAAAATAATTAAATATATAGGTGGGCTTTATTTTATCTAATGCTATGTTTTTAAAAGGCTTAGTCTTAAATTAAATAATTTATGATCAAATATAATTAAACTAAATAGGCCTAAATAAAATAATTAAATATGCATGTGGCCTCGATTTTATCTAATGTATACTATTTTATAAGACTTGGTCTTAAATTAAATAATTTACAACCTTACCTTAGCTAGGAATAATGGGGATTATACATGAGCTTGTTCAAATAAACTTAATAGTACCTTGGATGTTGACTTCTAGTACTCCTAATGTTGGCTTGGACAAAATAAGGCGTCTATAGGGAGGTTGTCAAGTTTAATGTACCATCAAGCAGTTGCCCTAGTCAAGTTATGTTGAAATAGTGTACAAGAAGCTTTTCATCCCAACCATCTTCTTAATGTACATTCAAATATGCATAGTAAGATTAGTAGTTCCATTGGACTTTTCAAAATCTTCACCTTGAACTTTGGGGGAATAACAAGATTAGACATTAAAGACAAAGATTTGGCATCAATGGCTCCGAATTTGTCACTCCCTTCGACAGCTCATAGCCATTCTCGAAAAACTAGTACTTGTTTAATACTTTAGTAGACATTGCAAGCTTCTAGCCATCAATTTTTTCTTGTTCATCATGATTGAGGGTTATGGGATTGTCGCGATGTGGCCTGGATACGAATCCTGACTAGCTAGACTTAAAATGGTGAATGTATTCATTGTTTCTATATAAATATCTACATAATTATTTCTTTCTATTTTTAGGGGTCCATATCTTCATTAATATTATTTTTCATACCAGGGGACTAAATTGTTGAGATGAATTGCTCACTCGACTTCTCTAAATAATTGTTACGAAACGACCATTTATTTTGGAGTCGCCACCAATCTTATTATAGCCAGGTGAGATTGGATAGCTACCAGAGTTTATATTTTCGAAGGTTACAAAGCCCCCGAAAACAAACTCTAACATCTACGCTCATACCAGAAATTAAATAAAAGGGTTTAAGAGTTGGTTATAATCACGAGTAAAGATTAACCTTCTCATGATGCCCGGTAATCGGTACCTCATTAATCGCGTGTTAACCAAAATTTTTATTTTTATTTGGTTCCAATATTTGATATTTAATTATAAGTCCCATAATATTTTATTGTAGAAATTTATTATTTCGAGAAAGTTGGATTTTCATGTTTTTGAAAATTGAAATTTCTTCCATACCCTCTAGGAGAACCAAGAGAACACAAAGATTTTTATCATTCCTTATCGTATCCCGCTGGAGAACCTGTGGAATACAAACGGTTTTATTTTTACAAAAATTGAAAAATCTCGACTTTCATTTTAAAAAAGGGTATCTCATTAAATAATCCATAAAATCCCTCCCATATTCTAGTAAGAATCCTGCATATTAATTTAATTATAAGAAACTACCTCATTTATAAAAATAATTTTATTATAAAAATACGGACTTTATGACCTAAAAATGACCTAATATGTTGAACATATTCTTAATGTGTACTTTCAGCATAAAAGTATCCTGATACTTGTATTGGATATGGTTCTAATATAAAATTATGAAAATACCCTTGGGGTATTCTATTGACGCAAAAGATCCTAGTAACCCTTAGAGGACTAAAAAATGCTTGAAAAAAGGTGACCCTATCCTAAATATGCACTTTTGGCCTAAAAGCATCCTAATGCATATCTAAAACTTGACTCGAAAAAAATTATAAAAATGCCCTTAGAGTATACCTTTAATATGAAAGTATCCCGGTAACCCTAGTGGACCTTAAAATGATCTAGGAAAACTAAACCTATTCTAAAATACTAACCTTTGGTGTAAAAGCATCTTGGTAAGCAAAATTACTAAAATGCCCTTAGGTATACCTTCGACGTGAAAGTATCTTGGTAACCCTAATGGATTTCAAAATGACCTTGGAAGGCTAAACCAATCCTAAATATTCATATTTGGTGTAAAAGTGTCTTGACGAGCAAAATTACCAAAATACCCTTAGGGTATACTTTCAACGTAAAAGTATCTTGATAACTCTAATGGACTTAAAATGACCTTGGAAGGCTAAACCACACCTAAATATTCACCTTTGGCGTAAAAGCATCCTAATAAAAAATTACCAAAATGCCCCTATGATATACCTTCGACGTGAAAGTATCCCGGTAACCCTAATAGACACTAAAATGACCTTAAGAGGCTAAGCGAACCCTAAACATTCACCTTTGGCATAAAGCATCTTGGTTACTATCTAAGACTCGATTTTAGAAAAATTATCAAAATGCCCCTAAGGTGTACTATCGACGTAAAAGTATCCCAGTAACCCTAAAAGATTGAAAAAGAATCATAGAAAGGCGAACCTATCCTATATGGACATCTTTGACATAAAACCATCTCAATGACTACCTAGGACTCTATTCGTAAGAAATTACCAAAATGCCCTTGGGGTGTACCTTCAATGTAAAAGTATCCCGATAACCCTAAAAAACTAAAAAATAATCATAAAAAAGGTGAACCTATCCTAAATGCACATCATTGGCATAAAAGCATCCCAATGATTGCCTAAGAATCAATTCTAGGAAAATTACCAAAATGCCCCTATAGTGTACCTTCGATGTGAAAGTATCCCGGCAACCATCGATGATGATTTTTACTCTAAATGGGTAATTTAGATGACAAAAATGACCTAAACTACAAAAATTGCTAATGGGTCCCTAAATTTTCCAAGATTAAATATTAGTCCTAAATTGATTAAAATCTAAAAATATTTTTTTTGGCCAAAATATCTTAAATGCGTAATTTATGTTTTTAAAGTAACCTACAATGCAAAAATGCTATTAAGTCAATAACGTTTCAAAAATTGCATTTCGTATCCTAATGGAGAACCGAAAGAATATGTAAGGTTTTAGTATTTTTAGCACTTCATTGGAGGACAAATGGGATGCTAAGAATATTTAAAATAATTTAAGTGGAAGATTTCATGCTTGAGATGACCATTTTGACCTAAAAATACTAGATTTCCCTAATGGTCCTTAAACTTTTCTAAAATTGCAATTTGTCCCTAAATAATTTAAAAGGCATAACATACACATCAAAACACATCAATAATACATAAGAAATTCACCTAAGGACTCTAGGACATTTGGCCAAGCATCCATGGCCTTAAAAAAATTATGATATTTGTAGCTAAATCCTTAAATTTTTTAAAATTATTAAATACCCCTAAAATGCCTAAAAATTGAAAATTTTTACTTTCTAATCACTGCCTAATTGACTTAATAATGTAGATACCTCTAAATAAATTTAGAGAATTTTAAAAAAAAATTGTAAAATGGTCCTTAAGGATTTAACCAAATATGAAATACCCTTAAATAGCCTGAAAAGGGAAAATTTACAATCTTGACCCCTATAAGTTTCAACCAAGCTAAGAAACACCCATAAATGGTTTGAAAAAAATGGAAAAATTGTGAAACAGCCCCTCCCAATGCTGCCATGAACCTAAACAGCTTCTAAGTGGCCTAAACAATTACCAAAAAAAAAATAACATCTAAAATTTTATCTATTTAACAAATTGACCCTAAAAATTCACTTTTCATGTTAAGATCATCCTAAATTGCTACCAAGCTTAAATAAAAATAAAATCACAAAAATAAATATGCAAAAAGTATTCAACAATATATTATCATAGAAACTTCAAGAAAAGATTAACATAACCACACCTATACAACAAAATCAAAATCACAACAACATAAAAAAATATATATAAAAAAGAATCAAGGCACAACTAATAATAAACAAAAAATAAGAATAATTATATAGAAAATAGATCATTGTCAATATGTTTAGCCTTTCAACATGGATGAAATCCATGAGCTTTACGTCTTTTGACTCACAAAAATGAAGAAAAATGATGGAAATAAGCAAAAATTACAAGATTTCTACATGAAGCTACCTTAAAAGGCTTGAAAACCTAAAAATTACTAAGAAATTCTAAGAAAAATGGCTAAATTTGGCCATGGAAATCCTTAGCAATTTAGGAAAAATTGTTCCATGGTACTTGAAGGTGGGAGGGACGGCAGCAAGCCTTCTTTTTTTCTTCTTGGTCGTTGGCTTTTTATCTTTATCTTTTTTTTTTTGGTTAAGTTAACTTGTTAGGTTAGAAAATAATAAATGTTTTGTCATAACCCCTACCCTTGTCATCTTAGAGTGATGTCATGCATGACATCATTGATTTCTAGAGATATTTCGAGTGATTTTTGTTTATACTATGTAAAATTATATCTTAAAAATTAATTAAAAAGATTAAATTATAAAAATTAAAAATTATGTTTTTAAGAAACAATTTTAAATGATCAATTTAATTCAATCTAATACTAAAGATAATTTTTTATGTACGAAAAAAATTTTAATTAGCAATCTCATAAAATTTTATGAGAAAAAACTTTGGGGGAAAATTATTATATGTAAAAAAATACAAAACTCATAAAATAAATTGATTTTTTACAAATTGAATTAATAGAGATTAAAAATAATATTTAAAGAATTTTAAAAATTATGAACTCTGAAAAATCCTACTGAAGATATTTACGAAGTAGAAACTCTGAATTTTGGTAACATGAAAAATTCTAAAACAAATAAAATAAATTGAAATTTTCAAAACTAATTTAATATAAATTAAAGAATAATATTTTAAGAATTTTAAAAATTGTAAACTAAGAAAGATATTCGTAAAATAAAAATTACGGAGTAAAAAAACTTCATATTTCGCAAATAAAAGAATTTCAAAAGAAAAATACAAAACTGATAAAAATAAGATGAATTTTCCTAAATTGATTTAATATGAATTAAATAATAATATTTAAAGAATTTTAAAAGTTATAAACTAAGAAAAATCTTCTCGAAAAAAATTACCGATTAGAAAACTCTATATTTTGGAAACGAGAAAAAAATATAAAACTTTTAAAATAAAATGAATTTTGACAAAACTGATTTAATGGTAATTAAATGCAAATTTTTAAAGAAATTTGAAGTTAAAAACTTCAGAAAATTCCACAATAAAATTTTATAGATAAAGGAAAGCTCGTATTTTAAAATCGAGAAAATTTTAAAGAATCCATTAAAATTTATATAAAAATGAATTAAATAAAACCTATTATCTAGAATACTAATTTACAAAATGATAAAGATGAGAATCCATAATCTGAAACAAATTTATCAGGAAAAATTTTACGAGTATAAAACTCGGAATACTATGAAAAATTCAAAATTAGTCACAAAAATAGACAACCTGACTCCTTATGGTATAAAATGCAATCTAAACTTTTCCTTGAATATTTTTGATTTTTCAGAGTACGTATCGGCATAAATACCATACAGGTATTGGTATAATTATTTGACGGTCAATTTCCAAGTTTAATGAAATCTTCTCTAAAAATTCCTAAAAATGGGAATTTTGACTAGGATATCGTTCACAAAAAAAATTCTCAAAATTTTGACAAGAAAATATAAAAAATAATTTTTCTCTTAAATATTCATTCTATATATTTGAAATTAGAGATCGAAGTGTAATTCTTTTTTTTATCACATGAACTTGCCGTCCTTTAACTATGAATAAAAATGTTTTGAAAATGTTTGATTCATCTAAAAAAGATCATTCCCAATGAGGTTGCCATTAAGTCCTCAATCTTGGATATTCAGGATTATTAAAAAAAGAAAAAAATGACCTGGACGAAATCAGGTGTCTACAGGGATTAAATGGAGAGACTCCTGTATTTGCCCCTTAAAATTTGAGGATGAATTAATTTGCCAACATAGGGTTCAAGTTAATTACTAGTGGTACTGGAAAGGCTAGCATGGTGTTAGGTTAGTGCTATTGATGGGTCCTTCCTATGTAGATTAATACCATTGATAGGGTGATTTTTTGGGTTACCCAACTTTTTCTTAGTATCTGCGACATTACAATATCCCCTTATTTTTAGGGAAGGCTATCGTTAGCTCCATAAGCTACATGATTTATGCTTACATTTTGTTTTGTCGACAAAGCATTTGGTTATGTGTTCTTTGCTTGGTTTTAGAACCCCTTATACTTTTATGACCATTCTCGTATTAGAATTTCATTCAAAATGTTTTCATTGATGATTTTTCATGATGAAATGATGATAAGTATGGAATCATGATAATGAATGATTATTGACATGGATAAATGAATCAAGTAGCAAAAGAATTAAGTTTGTTATGCAAATGCAATAGAGACAATTGGCTTATGGAATATCTTCACCAACAGTGGCTTTCGTAAAGTAAAAAAATAGAGTTTGATTACATATGATTACAGCTGAAAGTGTTAGACATGATTACATTATCTAATCACATGTTTTGAGAAATACAACAGCTCTTGCTCATAGTCGTCAATGGGTATGATATCTCACTTCAAAGATCAAGCTATCTAGATCATATCAATTGCCTCTATCTGCAGTACTTGAATTTGCTCAATGAGATGAGGGTGATGTTCTTGATGATTTAGGCATCCTTGGTCAACCATTTGTTGTCATTCTTGTTTTTGTTGTTCTAAAGCTCTCATTTGCTCTTCAATGTGGTCTTGATAAGTTTGTAAGATTATTCTAAGCTTTAAATTTTGAGTGATAAAACTTTATTCTCAACCCTGTCTACTTTTAAGTCTCATACTCGAGCTTCACATCATCCTATCATTCTTTAGTAGGTTGATGTGAGGGCATAAGCCTTAATGAACTTCTCTTTATTGACCTTGGCCTCTTTATTCCATTAATTCAACTCCTTATCGAGGGTAAAATGCTCTGCTTCCCACTTAAATGATGATTTACTAATAAGCTAGTATTGTTTCTTTTTCTGATGCCACGTAGTCCATATTTAGACTTTCGAGATCCCCTTTGACATAGTCTCTCTCTTTAAGAACCAATTCATATTTTCCATCTTAGAAGTAGATTTTTGGTCTTATCTAACTTTTTTTCTCTCTTAAATGGATGATTTCCTTGATAAAGGTCGCCGTTTCTTGTTCAAATTCTCGCTTGATAATTTATTCTCAAAAAAAGACTTGACAACAAAGACTTAAGCTATTACAACATTAGATAACGATAAGGGGCCATTGATACAGCAAATCCTATACTTATCATACTTAGAGTCATGTCGCTTTCTTTCTAATACCTTCCCATACAGTGGACTTACCTTCAAGCAAGGAAGACTAAATGGAATTTTAATTTGTATTTGGCTTTACTATGGTCAAAGTCCCAAAGCTTGAAATCTTAGATGAGTGGGATGAATTACCAGCATTGAAACTTTTGTCGAACTAGGAAAGGTGTGTTGTTGTTGCTTCTTTGTAATCCCATAAATGGCATGAAACTATGATCTTTGCATCTATATATGATTGATTGAGGGGAAATCCATGGGGCCTTCCATGCAACCTTTTCTCTTTTGAGATTCAAAAACTTCTTAACCCACTATTTCTTAGACTTGTCTTAGGGCCATTCCTTCTAAAGGACCTTAGAGAGAAAACTGAAGTTAGGCAAGAAATTATGCAACTTTCATTTCTTTTTTACGCAAAAACGGCTACTAAGCCAAATGTGAAGAAATGGGGCACATCCAATGAATCGACCCATCTTTATTTTCTTAAAAAAAATTATGGGCTCGAGTGGTCTCAACAATGATGAGGGATGTAATATTGATATTGCAATAGAATCAGGAGAAGAAATCTATGTTGCACTTCTACATAGCCTAAAATTTTTGAGAATATGACCAGTCTATATATTGCTAGAACATAGATATCCTAAATTTTCCTTGCATCATTGAAACTCACCGTTCTTTCCTTTTGACTAACACAAGAAATGCATTCACTATTCCTTTTCACTTAATGTAGCTATTGATCCACGACTTTATGGCTTTGAGGATCTGTGCTAATCTCTTCTTGAAAGGTAGATGATGTGTTGCTTTACAGTATATTCTATTAGACTTGGCCCTTTCAATGTTGAGCAATGTAGTGTACTCATAGATGAAAGGGACCAAATCTTACCGATTAAAAGTGAAGCATCGGTATACTGAATTCCAAAGCTGTGATACTATTTACAACTAACCAAAATCCAATCGAACTTGGATTAAGAGGGCTATGTCCCCATACCTCTCTGTGAATGACTCCCTCTCAGTATTACCCTAACTAGCCCAAATGTATTTCAAATCTTGCCAATCGTCCTAGCATTACCTAATCTTGACCCTTTTTTGTGATCGTCGAGATATGATCACGCTTAAGGACATTCTATTTTTGCACTATCGACCTTTGGCCATGCTTTGACTTCTTAAAAAGACTTGAAAAGCAAAATGGACTAATGCTCTATGATAAATGCCCCTTGCTAAACATTGATCCTTTAGCCAATTGTCCCATGTTGATGACTATGATGAAATAATGCATGCAACATAAAAAAATAGGTTAGTGGTAAAACAATGACAATAAACAAGAATAATGAACAAAGGAATGGAAACAAAAATGAATCACTGAAATTGCCCTAACAATAGGCTTTATAATGCCAAGGGCAAGCATGACAATTGCAAATATTATGACAAAGTAAGTATAAGCGAACAACATAATAATGTGTTCAAGTTAAAAATTGCCATGTTAAGGTGATATGGTGCCTCATAAGGGCAAAACTAACCTGTTAGGTGATGATGTTCATTCATCACCATTTATGGCAGGTATACATTAAGCCGTCACTTGAACAGCATAATGGCTTATTCAGGTTGAATATGATTTTTTTTTTAGGGCCAGATGAGGCTTTGAGGGTGATAATTTTTACTTGCCACCATTTACTTATTGAAGAGGGATAGCCATCGATTGGACAGCATAATGGCATACCGCGGTGAAGAAATGAGATGTGAGTGTCTCTTAAGGCATGAATGACAAACGTGGGAAACAAAGTTCGTTCATCGTTGTTAGTAAGGCATTTGAAAGATAAGATAATATATACATAAAATGAATCTAACAAAAGAGCGAAAAAAGAAGAGACGAGCAAAATATATCTCATAATTACGATCAATTATCAAGAAACATCCAAGTTAACTTTTTGAGACGTGCTTAAATTTATAGACTAACTGATGTTTGAAAAAGAGGTTTGGGAAAAATATTTGGCAAAATTTGAGAGACTACAATTTTGATTTTTAAGTGAACTTTTGAAAAGTTAGGTTGAAATATCTTCTCGAAAACTAGGGTTGGAGTATCCCGAAGGTGGAATTTTTGGTAATTTTTGTAAGGACGGGATTGAAATACTTAGATTGGTAAAGGTTTGGTAATTTCTTCATAAGGTGGTAATTCGACAATTTTTCTCAAAATCGATGGTTTTTTATTTAAAAATGAGAAATTAACAAAATAAAGGTGGTGGAATTTGAAAAAATGCTCAAACCTTGATTCAAGCCTAAAGGGGTTGAAACATATTTTTTCAACTTAACAGGGTTGGTCAGACTCATTTGAAGGCATCGAATACCTTGAAATGGGAATTTTGAAAAATCAATTAATTTTGATAAATGCAGATTCAAAAGGACATCATCATGCTACATTTTTTATTTTATTACAAACTAATCTACAGGTTTCTAGGGTCAAGTAAGGTACTATTGGAAAGGTGACTTGGTAATGTTAAAATTAAAATATTCCAAAAGTCCTAAAAAATTGCATTCTGAGAGGCAATCATTTTTGAAGCTGGGTTTAATATGATGCTGACAGCACATGTGGGAGAAAGGTTGTAACATTGTAATATCATACTTGACTTATTTGGAATCATAAAATTGAAAATGATACCTTTTTGGAAATCTAATTTCTAAACTTTTCATGAAAATTTCTTCAAAAATCCAAAAAAATTATCTGATTGTCCAAAACAGTCCGAATAAAATGTAAATAGCTAATCCTAAAAGTTTCAGATAATAAAGGTTTAAGAAATCATAACTCTTTTATGCAGAATGATTTGAGGGTAAAAAGATATCTTAGAAACGTTTTTCGATACCCTCATGGGAAAAATATTAAAAAATTCATGAAAAATTTTTTAAGTTCAAAAATGATTTTGCAAGTATGGTTATAGTGCTACCAGCATGAAACAGGGGACTTTCTTGGTTTTTTCAATTTTCCTAGAATTAAACATATGTTCGTGACAAAAAAGGATTAGTGATAATGGCTTTACAAGCTCATTTGCACAATCTCAAAGGAGTTTGGGACAATGAAATAGCTCATTAACCATGTCAAAAGCAAAAAGACTCTTGACATAAGACCAAGGCATAAGCAATTTATTTCAAGTTAAGAAAGATATTTTATTTTCTGAAAATCAAAACATTTAGCCTCATTTAACCTTGAATCCAAACATGGAAAGCTTGATTTTCCCTAAGATTGGAAAATCGATTGATAGATAACATTATTCCATGTTAGTCCTCACTTACTGAAGTCAACATGAACCTAACTTAGGGAGATTTTGAAAAACATGTTTCTGCAACAAGAATAAGACATCAAGCATGCATTTTTAATCATATAAATATCCAGACATTGCATCAAATAATCGAAACATCCTAGAACATCAAGAAACATGTTCAAAACGTAAAAAAAATATGGATGATGCATAAACATACTAGAATATGTTTATTGATGCATAAAACATGATATGAATGTGGAAAGAAGTGTTCTCATGACATGAACATATGCTATAAATTTCATGATAATATAAAGACATGATTTTTTTCTACAAAGAAAAACGTATGAACATGTATAAAATATATTCATGGAGGCATGGAATATGATATATGCATTAAAGAGTGTATTTTCGTGACATGAATAACGGTTGGAAATTTCATGACAGCATAAAACATGATTTTTTATGCATAAATGTATGACAAAATCACTAACTAATGAAACAAAACATTAAAGAAAATGCATGGAACCTACAAATGGTCATGGTTGCATAAAAAGGTCACTAGCATGATGAAAAACATGAAAATAACAATAAATAAAAAAGCAGGTTAAGAAAAATATGCCAACAAGAACTCTAACAAATTTTCCTCCCAAAAGATGGGTTTTTTTTAAGCAAAGATGTTGCCTTTGAAGCTTTTTTTCCACTTGTTATGAGTTAGCAAGAAGAAAACCAGGAAAAAAATAGCTCAAAGTGGTTTTCTGGAGGTGTTTTTGAAAGAAAGTATGGAAAGCTATGAAAACGGGAAAGTTTAAGGTTTTTTTTAATAACTTTTATGAGTGGAAAGAATGTGTGAAAGTGAGTGTTTTTGCTAAGAATGACTGTGTGCTAAATATATGAATATTCAACTGAAGCTAGCCCTATACGACCATGTGAACAGTAAGGACAAAATGCAAAAAGCAAAGGCATTTTGGGGATTTGGTACATGTACCTCATATATGGACAAGGTAACATGATTAGCTGTCATTCAAATTCATTGGTTTTCTTAGATAACAGTTGATCAAGGCCACTTTATGCAACTAGGCCATGTAAAGTTACCAAAATACCCTAAAACAAATTGCATTAAGTTAGGAAAATGTCTTTTATCATGGCTGTTTAGGCTTCAAAAAATGTAATTTATCCAATCACAATTCCAATGTTAAGGCCTAGTATGAATTTGGGTGATTTTTGGTGCCAAAAAATGGTCCAATTTGTGTTTTCATGTCATGCTGCAAATGGATGAAAATGTCATGAACTGGGCCATTTTGCTTTTGTGTATCGATACATGCATTTTGTATTGATACATAAAAAAATTTGCCCATATGTATCAATACATTGAGCTTGGTTTCTATATAAAAGCTTGTGTATTGATACACTTTTGCCAAAAATAATGATTTTAGCAACTGCTAAGCTTGGAATCGGTCGAACACACCAATGCATCGCTACATAAGGCAATATATCAATACAATGACATGTTGTATCAATATCACTTGTGAAATTTGAATATTTGTTGACATGGAGACCCTGTATCGATACACTAATACTTGGTATTGATGCATACGTGAAAAAATGTTAATTTTATGCACCTTTGGCTCTCTGAATACCTTACTATGGATAGGAATAATGAATGATTGATCCATATTTGTCGAAATGACCTCGATGATACCCCAAATGATGACCTTTTTTAACATCCTTTCAATAGGGTCCCTAGGTATTTCAAACCTTCATAAAACAATTAGTTTGGTGACATAGCGCCCAGCAGTTGTCCTTATTTTTTGTTTTTATTATTTTATTTTATTACCTTCTAATTAAACCTTAGGATATCTAAAAGTGGCTCAATAAGAGAAATTAGTGAATTTCATCTAAAAGTTTTTGATTCAGCATAGTTTGTTTGAAAATGCCAATACACCAGATCATGGCCAGCAACATTAGACTTTGAAAAGATTTCTTAATAGAGGTTCTTGGATAAAAGACCTACACTAAAAACCTAGGCTCAACTTATCCCTAAGGTTAACTTAAAATGACAAAATGCCAACCTGTTGGATCATGGCTAGTAACATTAGACTTAGAAAAGATTTCTTGATAAAGGTTCTTGACATAGATGCCAATGAATCGGATCACGACCATCTAACAACATCAAACTTTGAAAGGATTTATTGATAGAGGATTTTGGATGAAAGACCTAGACGACAATGCTAGGCTCAACCTATCCATAGGTTTGACTATAAAATAATAGAATGCCAATAAGCTGGATCGTAGCCAATAACATTGAACTTTGAAAGGATTTTTTTACAGAATTCTTGATTGAGATAATTAGCTAGATCTAACCTACGGGCAACATTGGGCTTTGAATTTTAACGACATAGGCCAACTAGTCTAACTTGACCTACCGCCATTATTGGGCTTGATTTCTTTAACACAATATCTTATAGAGATAAGGTTCTTCCTTGAATGACCTTATAATTTGTTGATTTCAATGTCAAAGGTTTTTACCATGAAGTTTTTCATGATTCAATAGATTTTGCTTGACACGATGCTCACAAAATGATGTAATGTGTTACAACATTAATACATGATGTGATAATGCAAGATATGACTACATGATCATAACATAAAGTGTAATACAAGAACAGATATTACAAACTATCTTTTTGAGTAAGAGCTCTAGCAACTATTTCCCTGATGCTGTAATTCGAGATGCTAACTTTAGACTTGATGGGCTTTAAGATCATGACTTTTTTTAAGGACTTGACACCTAGATGGTTGTTATCTTAAATTAAGGTACTTTGGGCTATTTTGATAGGGTGAGGATTTGGATGACAATGTTTCTTAACTCATGATGTTTCATGATTTTTTCCAACAACATCGGTTGGTTTTGTTGATAGTTTAAGGATTGGGTAGCTTTTGGTCTGGTTATTTGTGTATCTTAAGTGAATTGGTTACTGTTTGAGTCTTGACGAGATTTTTGGCTGGGTTGGTTAAAGAATATTCCTCCGCTCAAATTTCTTGAAATTTTATCACGACACTTTCTTGATTTTCCAATGTAATAGTTTGACAAATGCCAAACTTGGCTAGTGACCTTGAGCCTTCAAGAGGTTGTTTGGAGAGCCTTTTTGGTAGGTGCAAGTCCTAATTGAAAAGTATTAATCAAGGAAGTATTCTAATAGAGGTTTTGAAAACTACACCTCTTGTCTTGACTCATGAAAATTCTAAATATATTGAGATTTTAAAAGTCTTCATACCCTTTTTGATTGAATGGGATAATTTTCTTTTTTATAACATCAAAGATGACTTCAAGATTTTTATCTTTCCTTTAGACTACAGTTTTTTAGATTTTCATCTAGAGCTTTATTATTTTCTTTTTTGACTTTTTTTTTGTTTTTTCATTAACTACTAAATCATTTCCTTAAAAGAACCTAAAATTTTCCCAAAAAAATTTTTCTAAAGAATGGGGTCATCAGTTTAAATAGCCATGCTTGATTGAGATGAATTTTTTAAGGTAAATAATGCAGGCTTAGGTTTGAGGTTCCAAAAGGAAGGGTATATAGGCCTAAATTCAGTGTTTTAAGGAGATTAGATTAAGGATCACTTCTTTTCATGAAGGTTTCCATCCCTTCTTCTTTTTTTGATATCCTTATTTTCTTTAATTCCCTCCCTTTTGATTCGATCTTTAGATTGATCTTATTTTTTACTTTAGCTTTAGCTTTTCTTTGATTTGTTGAGCAAATTTAGATTTTGATAACTTGGTACATTCTATATTTACCCTCTGATGTCAGGCATTTTGATAATCGTAAAAGCAAATACCCATCATATTTCCCTTAAAAGTCTTTTCATGCCCCTTAATGTAGAGGGTGATCCTTGATCAAGGTTTCTAAAAGAATGAATTCATTAGGTTCAAAAAGGGTAGCAAAGGAAATGATTTTATAATTTATGAAAGGAAGAAAGTAAAAAAAGGCTGTATTTCATTTTGAACACAACTACGTGAATTGATAAGTCATTTTTCAGGACAAAGTTCTCTTAGAAAGCATATGAAATGTCTTAATCACATGATGTTGCATTTAATTTTGTTTTCCTTTTTTCTTTTCCAAGGTACATGCCTCAGTATTCCTTTCTTTTCGTGCTTGAAAGCATGTTTCTTAGAGTTATTAATTTACCCTAGCCACAAATGATCTTAAGTTTTATTTGTGGTTGTAAGAGAGTCTCAATTCTATTTTCCTCATGTTTGATTAACTTTAATAAAATCTGATGGCACAAAACTTTTCTTAGAACTTTCGTTAGAGTTAACTTCATCAGTGCAAATTGACCATTTAAAATCAGTCTTTGGAACTTTAGTGAAAATGTCTATTACTTTTATCGAAGCACCTAAAAGGTAAGTAATAGACAAAAATATAAACAATGGGTTTGAGCAAAGGGGAAGAATAAAAACTGACATTAAAGATGAAATACATCATGCTAAGTCATTTTCATTGATAATACTTGATAAAAGATACCCGTGCATGGGATTTCTATGAGCTCTTGGGCAAAAGCAAGTAGGTTTTAGTTCTTAACATTATATGAAAATAGACTTAAAAAGCATAGGGGTGTTTAACTTGGACTGTCATCAAGAAAATATTTTAGTGAGTGGGGATGGGTCTTATTATTCGACTTTTATAGTCTTGATTGATTATCGATGATGTTGACATAAAAGTTATCGACACTAATGATGTTCATAGCTAGTTCGATATGATTGAGCAAAGGGTTTGCAGCAACATTTGGCCTTGGATTTGTCCTAAATTGTTAGACTTTTAAATCGATGAGGCTTTGTACCCTTCGCTTAAAAGATATGAAATTTTTGGTAGCATGCCTCAATGCCTTAACATGGTAATTGTAATAGGCATTGGCATCATATCACTGAAGGATAGAGGCTTTTTCTTAAGGATGTAAATGGGAACAACCAAGTGTTTTTGGAGTAGTGTTTGGTAAATATCTTTGTTGGTCATGAGAATGGGGTCAAACTGTTGTCTCCTAGGATTCACTCCTTGATTATTTGGGGCATTGTTGGAAGGATCACTGGCATTTCAATTAGTTAGAGGTAATTTGTTTCATGGAAGGTTTAAAGGTATTGTAAAAGATGGGTCACAGGTTGTGGCATAAACTGGTTAAGGAGGGATCACTATTTGGTTGGAGTAGGGTATGCTTAGGTAATCTGGACTGGGCACTTGATAATGACTTGGTTAAGACAGGCTAGCTTAGTTGAAGACCTTTGCCTCTCTTTCTTTATTTTTGTTGGTGATTGGCTTCTTGCTCAATCTAGATGACTCTTCCGCTAGCATTCTACCATTTTTGATTGCTACATCAATCATTTTATTTGACAGAACAAGATCAGTGAACATTTTAATGGCATTTCCCTACTAGTTTCTCGTAGTATAGGCCACGTAGTTTGTTAAAGAATATCATAGTCATCTCTTTTTTTAGTTAGAAGAGTCTAAACTAAAACTGCCTCATTTCTCCATTGTTGACTATATTGCTAAAAACTTTCAGTGGGCTTTTTCTCTAAATTCATAATAAAAAATCGATCGAGAGCCTAAGCATGAATTTGGCCCTGTCTTGCCCGAAAAAATCTTAGTTTAGTTCTATGGGCCTATGCATAGCCCTAAAAATTTTTGAATTCTAAGCTCAAGGCCGAATTTATCCTAGCGACCAATTTAAATATAAACCATTGTTCATAATATTAAAAAATTATTTTTATATTAATATTTACATATTTTATAATTAAATTTAAGTAAAATATATTATTTAATTTAAAAAAAATACTATTTCAGGTCGAGCATGCTTAAAACTTAAAATCTAAGACCTAGGCTTGATCGTGCCGAGCCTATTATGTTGGGCAGGCTGTCTGGCTGATGGACAGGTCATCTAGGTCATGGGCAGTTCTAATTGCTAGTTTAACATGTGATTTTTTTTATTTTTTAATATGGTATTATCTATTATGGCTTTAATATTTTTTAATTTATCTTATTACTTTGTTATATTATTATTATACTCTAATTATCAATAATAATAATAATAATAATAATAATAATAATAATAATCATCATCATCATCATCATCATCATCAAAGAAGTATTTAAAATTTTACTACTAACATGTATAAACTCTCAATATTTAATGAGTTTAACTAATTAAATTTAAAAAATAATAAATTGATGATATACTTTATTGACAATGATTTCAAAGCTTATGATATGATTTATTTTTTAATAAATTATTGTTTTATCATATATAAACCTGTTCAAGGATCGAGTTATCCACTTGACTCAATTGGGCCTGGGCTTTGGTTCTCATATTTTGATTTCAGACTAGCCTAATCCGACTTGAACAATTATTTTAAATCAAAATAAACATATTTTATTTGATTTTAATTATAAAATATATAAATATTAATAAAAAAAATTTAATTTGATGAACAATAATTCTAGCTTAAATAGGCAAGTTTAGGCACATTAAATAAGGGCTTGCGCTTGGGATTTTAAAAAATTCAAGCAGTGATTGGCGTAACCCATAAATAGGTTTAATCATATATAAAATATAAATTAAATTTTTAATATTTAATTAAATTATATATTGTATAAATATTCAATAATTTAATATTTGATTCATTTTTTATATAGTATTATCTTTTATGGCTTTCATATTTTTTAATTTATCTTAGTATTTTGTTATACAATTATCGGATTCTAATTACTATTACTTGAAATAATAATAATAATAATATTCAAAGAAGTATTTTAAAATTTACAGCTAATATATATAAACTCTCAATAGTTAATGAGTTTAACTAATTAAATTAAAAAAGTGATAAATCAATAATATACTTTATTGGCAATATTTTTAAAGCTCATAATATAATCACTTTTTGATAAATTATTATTTTATCATATACATACCTGCTCGAATGTTGGGCTACACATACGCACCTGATCTAATTGGGACTGGGCTTTGGTTTATATTTTTGTTTTAGACTAGCTCAGCCTAGTTTGAACAGTGATTTTAAATTAAAATAATATATATTTTATTTAAATTTAATTATAAAATATATAAATATTAATAAAAA